>CM035591.1:27611996-27749843 GCA_020423425.1 Chrysopa pallens
ATTGACTTACGCAGTCGATATGTAGATTTCATGAGCTTATTAGCTTCCTATTTACTATAAAAATTAAAATCAAAAGAAGTAATACCAACGATAATGTCAATAATGTCAAATTTCAAGTTTTAATTGTAATTCCTGCTTACAAAGAAATAATTCATCAACTATTCCGAACGGTGATCGGAATCTATAATAGTTTTTATTAGTATCTTTATGAAAACGTGTGTCGTAATGGAGTAAATATATTTTAACTACTGTAACTGAAGAAACAATTTGTAAATGGTAAAAATATTAGACAACTCCAATAACAATTAACTGAAAATTCGGCTATTTTTTAGTCTAGTTAGTAGGGACCTACATAAAGTTTATTTAAAAAAAAAAAAAAAAATAAGAAATGAATATTTATAATTAAATATTTAAAAAACTTTGATGGTTCTTTCACGAAGTAAAGTTTTAAAAAGCGGACAAATTAAATGCTAAATATGCTAAATATGCACTCACTGATAATAGGTACATAAACAAATAAATAAAATAAATACAAAATTTGAAAATGGGCACGTAAATATTCATTGTTGATTGTTAAATTTCAGAAATGCAATCTCGGAATCGGCTCCAACGATTTTCATGAAATTCAGTATATAGTTAATAAATATCTATAGGAATCATTTTTAGAAAATGTCATTTTTATTTGTGTAAATCGATAATTTTTATAATGTAATGATAAATTTGTTAGCGTGCAGAAATCCCGCGTTCGTACGGCTCGACCAATGAGTAAAATTAATTTTTTTTTTTTTACATTTTAAAAAAAAAAACAACACAATAAAATGAATAATATTTTTCAAATAAGATTTTGTTATTATAATTGTATAATTTTTTATAATGTAATGATATATTTGTTTAATATTTAAACAAATCCAGGTCATCCAGGTACTAAATGCTAAAGTAACTGCCTATTATATCTTTAAAATCCATTCTTTGGGTATTTATTTCAAATAATTTATACTGAATTTATACTGAATAATATATTGGGTGTAAATAAGTAGGTAAGCTTAACTTTTATCTTATAATTTTTAGCATGAATTTTTATCTAAAAATTTGGAAGATACATGAATTCGTCTCAGACCGAGTTTTATGTTTTGTCCGACCTAGTTTAGAAATAATAAAATTAAATTTTTGTAAAATATGTATGCACAAAGGGATCCGTTCCATTATCATTTAGCTATCCCCCTTAAATATTTTTTATTTTATTCTGTTTTTTTGTATTTGAAATTATAGCGAAAACAGAAATAGATCATCTATGAAAATTTCAATTAACTTATAATCACAGTTTTAAAGATACAGCTTGATGATGGACAAACAGGCAGGAAGGTAGGTTATTAGGCAGAAAGACAAAAATGCAGGTAGCCGAACCTCAGTAACAGGGTCCCCATTTTACCCTTTGGGTAGGAAACTCTGAAAATGAACCTTCCTAACAAATGATAATGTGCATAATCCAAGCTCACAGACTTTTGTATACTTCTGCGCATGTTTTTATCTAGATAAATTCCAAAATGACGGCGCTATATTACGAATATATAAGGGGCGTTTTCTATTCAGATGCAATTATTTCTTCCTCTTTACGTTATGTGATTAATACAACATAAGATAAGTTTCAAATAAACAAGTTTGTAGAAAATAATAACCCCTTTGCATTCATAATAAATTGTATATATCTATAACTGCCAAAATTGTTATCGGTAAAAAAGGCATATTAGTCTAGAATTTTCCTCTGGCTCATTAATAGCAGACTACTATACAGAATTCAAACATTAATTAGTATTTAGTTTTACATAACACACGTTTTCTTTATTTTGTCAAAAAAAGAAAAAGAAATCCAAGCAACATTTTTGACACTGCAGGTTTAATAATAAGATGGACATTGATAAAGGTAAACAAATTATATAATAAATGATATAAATGTGTATGCTGATAAAAATTTGAACAATACATTAAATCAATAGTCTAATTTTAGAAACTTTTCAATTATTATTCCTCATATCTAAAAAAATATATGTAATTTTATCAAATGCGCTTATTATCTTATCAATAAATTCAGTCTTATCTGTTTAATTTAATTTTTATTAGTCACCTAACGAAAAAAAAAACATATTTTTACTTATTTGTAATTGAATTTTATTAAAATTTTAACTTCGTATGACTACAATATTGCATGTTGACAAAAATTAAATATGTATCAATCTAATTGAATCCATGACACAGAAAGAAATTGGTAGTCAATTTTATGATAACATATTCATACATACAACATATGAAGGATCCATTTTAATGAGACTGATTTTTCTAAACAAGCCAAACAATAAAATTTTAAATTATTATATTTCTAGTTCAATATACAATTATATCGGCATTCAATTTTAGACAAAAAAATGTTACAATTTTTGTTGCTAAACGTCAAAAACCGTACAAGTAGTTTAATTATCTATGTCTGTTATGATCTTATTTGGAATAAACAAATATAGGCCAGTTAAATGGGACACAATACTCGCCATGTTTGAAATTCATTAGAAATTCATTCGCTAGAGACGGCTTTAATATCTGCAAATGGGCCCACATACATATAATCTATGTTTGCACCATCGTGGGTAGTGAGCTTACTTCTTGGCAACAAGAAAGCGCAAAAAATTTTTTTTTCTTGTTTTTACACCTCAAACTCAAAAACGATGTACTCTACAAAAACTGACATAAAATTTTGCGTCAGAAGACCTCTAAACAGTTAAAATCAGAACTGCTGTTTTGTCACCATAGATTTAGTTAAACTGTGTTTTCCTACTTCGCAAAAAATTTAACACTACTCAAGTTTCAAATTTTACAACTTGAAAAAGTCACATTCTACGGAAAAATTCTGTACAATTATTTAGTATTTAAATTGTTTTAAATACTTTTTATTAATTACTTTTTAATACGACTTAAAAAAATAGAATAAAATGTAAGAAGCAATTTTCAACCACAAACAAATCGTTGTATTTCAACTAAATCTAGAAGTTTGTATGTTTGAGTGTGGAATAAAGTTCAAGCCCAAAAATTAGACTTTAGTAAAATCTGTTTTGGTAGAAAATCGATTATTTCAATTTTCATGAGAATGAAAGTCTACATTAGCTAAAAATGCATTTGTTAGCGTCTACTTGGAAATCTGGATCCATTTCCAATAACTGAGAAAATAGCTGATTTGCTTTTAATAGGAAATGGTTTGATACTTTTTAGTTTTAGTTTTTGAAATTTGTTTAATTTTTTAACAAAAACTTTTGTAACACGTTATTTATTAATAAGCAAAAAGTCCAAATAATGTAAGTAAAACCATTAAATGTACACGTTTTTGCTCATTGAAGTGTTAAATATAAATTATTTAGACTTTAGAAGGGAATTACATAAATACCGTACATTAATCAGAAATAAACGTATGGAAATTTTTATATATTTGATTTTTATGTTTTTTTTTTTTTTTTTTTTTTTCATTAATTTTATTTATTTTTATTTTTTATATATCCCTTAGAAAAGTACATGCCCCCAAGCTGTTGAACACATAATTGTTGATACAAATACAGATGTATCATAAATATCTGCTTTTGTTTTACTTTCTCACTAATAAAGATGTGTTTTAGAACTTTGGATAAAATAGCTTCTGAGTTACTAGTGAAATTGTAAATTTAAAAATCACTTGTTTTTAGTTAAATAGAAACTCATGGTTGGCCATTATATTCAATATGATGAGATTATTTTGATCTATTATTTAATATTTAGTAACCGTTAGCTCACAGCTGGCATAAAAAAAATCTTCAAAACAATCAATTGTGTTTAAATAAATGGTAGCTAATGGTGGGGCAATATTTAATATTAAAAAATTATTTTGTAATGTTTTTAAATTTCAAGTCTCTGTTCACATAAAATAACTTTTAACAGATATAACTTATTTCTAGGTAAATACTAGCATATAGCTAATATTTAATATTTGATGATGATTTAGTAAAATTATGAAATTTGACTCATTGTTAGCTCATAGCAGGCGTAAAATATTTTATTTATTTATTTTCTATCTGTAGTTAAATAATAATTAATGGTGGACCAATTTTTAATACGTTTATTTTATTTTGTATAATTTAAAAATTTAGTTTTCTAGCTTCGAGTTAACATTTAATATTTACAGTGGAGTTGCAAAATTTAAATACTCATCGTTGCGTATTAGTTGACATATTTTTTATGAATCATTTTATATAAATAAACTGAACGTTCAATTAATTGGTGAGTTTCATTTACTTAAACGCAAAAACAAGTATTTATGGTTATGTCATAGTTGAGGCCGAGTCGATTTGAGATATTCTTAATCATACTAAAACTTAGGTGAATATGTGTCGGATGAATAACAGAATGTGTTTGAAAGGTTATTTTCAAGACGAATCTATGACTTTAAATACTATTTTTTAATTTGTATATATTCAGAACTATGTTTCACACTGTATATTCTGGGCCAAGCGCCCCAAAATCAATAAAGACACCCTAGATCTTGCCTGATCACTAAAGAGTCGATATTTAGAACCGAAAAACATAATTATTTCGTAGAAATCGAACGACAACGACTTAATACTCATTTTTTTATCAGCTGTTGCACGCACGAAGCTTCTATACTCTCACCCGAGCATCAGGCTTTCCAATTTTATGCTTCAATAAATTTAAATACATAAAAACACAATTTATTTGTATAATCAGTTCTTACCTACACTGTTTTAAAGAAAAAAATTTTGTGAACTAGTTTTTCATATAACTACTTTTGTCCCTTTCATCAAAAGTAACGGTAGTGACTCGCGCAATTTGAATTAAGTAACTGAACCGAAGCTTGAAACCCCAAGTTCGAATGAGCCTATGTAAGTGATAAAATACAAAAGAAATTAATGCAAATTGTGTTTTATATTTGAAATTCAAACAAAAAAAAAAATTTTAAATGAATAAAGGACAATTTAATTTAAAAAGAGAAGATAAAAAAAAAACAAATACACTCCGGAAAATAAATAGTGCTTAAAATTTTTCATTTTTATTACTTTGTTATTTTAGATATTTGTCATTGAAATGTGTTACGTTATGTTTGACATTCATAATTTAGTGGAATTTTCGCATTTTACAAAACTAGCAAAAGTTCTATCCACCTGATTCTGAAGGTAACGATGAAATTTCCGTGGACAACAATATATCCAGACGCCAGATAGCACATGAAGTCGAAAACGAAGACAATATTCCTGACTTGTTTGAATATCTTAAACCACACAAAAGCATGAAATATAGCCACAGAGGGCTTGGAAACTATATACCAGTAGAATGGTTTCCACCTATAGAAATATATCCAGTAATAAAATCACCATTGGTTTATTATTTCAAATATATTTCTAAAACTTTATTTCATGTTATGGCTGAGAAGAATTTATATGGAACGTACTCGAGACAAAGATTCAAGCCCTCAATTAAAAATGAGCTAGAGCCTAGCCTATTTAGAGAAAACATGGCCCCAGATATGTTTTTTGAACTACGAAGAAATTAACTCCTGGTCGATAATACCCACAAACCTGATAATTTTGAGGATATATTTTACAAAGTATAACTAATTTATGATGTAATAAAAAGCAGATATTTAGAATTACCGATTGAGAAAAAAAGAACTGGGTATTGATAGACAAATTGTACCTTTTATAGGCAAACATGATGTCAAGCAATATATAAAAGGAAATCCGTCACTTTGGGGTATAAAGTTGTTCTTTGTATGTGGAAAATGACATGGCTTATGATTTTATAATATATCACACTTCTTCTCCTGAGAACTTTTTAACAATATCAAAATAATGTTAAAAAATTGGATATGGTGCGACGGTGGTATTACATCTTTCTAAGCAAATTATTAAAATTCTGGGTCACGAAATCAATCGTTCTGGTGCGCCTCCACTTTAAAGTGTCATTAAGGTCAACAAAAATCCTAGGGGCTTCGCTCATTTAAAGTTGTTCGCGCCGGAATTTAGGTTCCGACTTTTACCTCAAATCCGACTCTGTTTTATGAGTTAATCAAATTTTGTGTTTAGTCAAAGAGAATTAAAACTATTTTTTTTTGTATGTAATTATTCGTCTTTGTCTAATTGAGTGAGAATAACCTTTTCGCCTTCTGTGCAGAGGTCACTTATTAACCACTTATTAACAGTCTCTTGTGGTGTAACAATCATAGCGAACAGTACGTTCCTTGTGTATATATATTAACAGGCAGTGTGCCTAAACCTGGATAGCGTGTCCACCATTTAAAGTGTAATATAATTAATCTCTTCGCGAGGCATTTATCGTGTATAAGACAGTGTGTCTTAATTCGGATAGTGAATCCATTTATATCATAATTAGATTATTTTATGTAAAATCGTGTGTTTGTGTATTTATGAAACATCTTATTTATCACATTAATTCTTCAAACTAATTCACCATCAATATCCTAAAATTATTATCTAATTCCATCATCCTTACTACGTTGGTGAAAGGCTGCAGTTTGAAGAAAACTAATGCGGTAGGCGTTTACAAAAGGTTAGTGCAACCATATTCTTCCCTTTTACATTTTTCTGCATAAAATTAAGTAAATAGTATTTCGCCTTTGGATATTACGTCCATTGGCCAAGCCAAAACATAACATTAATTTGGTCCTTCGAGCCGGATGTGAACCTGGGAAATACGTTTTCGTGTTTTATGCAGAAAAATCTTCGAGTTCGCTAGAAAATTAGGTTAAAATCCGCGTACTCCACGTGTTAAAAATACGCGCGAAAATATTTGATAAAGTAACAACTTGTTTTTGTAAGTGGCAAAAACAAGATCTGTTTATTTTTACATACAATCAATCGTGTGCGCATGTCCGCAATGCGAGAGTGAGACAACATCACATATCTTAAGACACTGTTTTATTGAGTGAGTAAGGAGATATTATTATCTCATAATATCAAACATTTCAACGTATTCATCTCGGTGTTTATATATTGTTCGAGTATTATTACCATTTATGTCTGAAAAAACTTGTACATTGTTGAGTCATTTATACCTATTGCTTGTGTATAGGTATTGTTTTGATCACGGCATACGAAATAGATACTTACAATATTTATTTCAAATTAACTAATTTTTGTTTTCTAATATTTAATAAATACACACTATTTATTTGAGTGTAATCCCTTGCTTGTGTATATATTGGGTACTGTAAATTCAATTGTTGACAATAATGGCTGAAGCAAAATTAAAATCAAAATTAAAAGTTTTAACTTCGAAAAAGGAAACTCTTTTCAGTAGAGTACAAATATTGTTTGACAAAAGTAAAAACATTTCAGATGAGAAAGTTTTGAAAGATTTTCTTCTCAGATATTCAACTTTAAAAGAAACTTGTGATAAGTTTGAGCTTCTAGTTGATGAAATAAATTTAATAAATTTAGAATTAGATCCTGAATTTGTTCCCAATTATCAAGAATTGAATGTAGTAGATGAACTTTTTCGCCACATTAAATCCATAGCTGATTCCCTTAATGTGAAAAAATCCGAACAGGTGAATGAGTCAATGAAAAAATCCGAACAGGTGAATGAGTCAATGAAATCAATTGGGGATACAGCTTCTCCTAGGCTTCCTAAAATTTCAATTCCATCGTTTGATGGCAACCCGCTAAAATGGCCTATATTTTATGCTACTTTCAAATCATTAGTACATGAAAATAAAAAATTAGATAATATATCAAAACTACATTATTTATTGGGCAGTTTAACTCATAATGCTCTTGCGTTATGTAGTGGTGTACCACCGACCCCTGAAAATTACTTGATTATGTGGAATTCCCTAATTGATAAATATCAGGATTCTCGACAAATCGCTTTTATGTATTTGGACCAAATATTGAAATTTAAACCATTTTCAGTGGAAAATGGTCAAAATTTAAATTTATTCATAGAGAAATTTGATAGTGCAGTTTCCGCTTTAAGAGAAGTAAATGTGGGAGAATTATCCGATTTTATTTTAATGACAATTGCTTTACAAAAATTGGATACACATACACAGAGATTGTTTGAACAGTCATTAACCAAAGGGGTTATTCCGACTTACAATCAACTCTCCATTTTTATCAAAAATCAAGCTAAAATTTTGAGTCGCACTAGCGGTTCGGGAAATTCAAGTAAACAAACAAATTCTAAAGCCGTGATGCATTCGTTTGCTATTAGTGCCGATTCAAGCTCATCCAGTGCCATGAATAATAATACGTATGGGAAATCAATTTGTCCCAAGTGTAAGGGAAATCATAAATTATACAAGTGTCATAAATTTATATCTTTAACGCCTACGGAACGAGTCCATGCAGTTAAAGCATGTAATTTATGTTTCAATTGTTTGAATTCCAATCACGGTGTCAAGAATTGTAGTTCAAACACCAGTTGTCATAAATGTTCAAAACGCCATCATACGCTTTTACATTTTATACAAAAGTCAAGTGCCAATTGTAAAGACAATTCGGACATAGTAAATTGTAATCCCTCATCATCAAGTGTATCAGTCGAATCCAAACAATCTCCGCCGGTGAGTTTGTGTTCGACATCAGAAGTAGTGAAATCAAAATATACTGTATTATTGGCTACGGCTCAAGTACAGGTTGTGTCTCATTTTGGAGAAAAATCTTTATTCAGATTTTTGATTGACAGTGCAAGTCAATGCAATTTTCTAACTCAGAGGTGTTGTCAAAGACTCAAACTACCAGTAAACCGAGCGTCTCTGACCGTGTCAGGAATTGGTGTTTCCGAAAAGCGCGTCAACGGACAAGCTCATTTAAATTTTCATAGTAAATATAACACTCAAAATAAATACTCGATGGATGTTTTAATCGTTGATAAAGTTACTGATCAATTGCCAACCTGTGTGATTGATAGTGAAGTGTGTGATACATTTAAAAATTTGCGTTTGGCAGATGATGAATTTTATCGTCCAGGTGAAATTGATGGAATGATAGGCGCCGAGCTAGTGCCCTACATTCTTAAAGGACTTCGAATCACAGGTCCGGACTCGCCAGTCGCCCTTGATTCGACGTTAGGTTTTATCATTATGGGTAAAGCGAAAGCTCAAGTAACCAATAACATTGTTCAATCATATTGTTGTGTTAATTCACCTCTTAATATGGATCAACTGATCCAAAAATTTTGGGAAATAGAGGAAGTGCCAACCGGTACCGTATTAAATGCAGATGATTTAGAGTGTGAGAAATTCTTTGTATCATCTGTTAAGCGAGACGTAAGTGGTCGATACGAGGTAGCGTTACCATTTAGAAAGATTTTTTCTGATTTAGGAGATTCTTATACATCTGCTTTAAAAAGATTTCAAAACTTAGAAAAAAGATTTGCATCTATGCCTCTGTTCAAAAAACAATATATGGAGGCTATGCGTGACTATTTCGATCAAGGTCATCTTAAGACCATACTTAATATACATCCTAAATCATGCGGCTACTTTATTCCTCATCACGGGGTTTTAAAGTCTAGCTCTAGCTCTACGCCATTACGAGTGGTTTTTGATGCGTCCGCGAAAACAGATAAAGGAATATCTTTAAACGATGCTTTATATACCGGTCCGAAATTACAAACTGATATTTTTGAAATTTTGCTTAATTTTCGTTTATTTCAATTTGCTCTGACCTCAGATGTGAGACAGATGTATAGACAAATTAAATTGTGTCCTACTCATCAAAAATATCAATGTGTTTTGTGGAGGTTTTCTTGTGAAGAACCTATTCAAATTTGTCAATTAACTACAGTTGCTTTTGGTGTTAAAAGTTCTCCATACTTAGCTTTACGCACTTTACACCAATTAGCTGAAGATGAAGCGGAAAAATTTCCTTTAGCGTCCAAGATAGTATTACGTGATACTTATATCGATGATATTATCTGTTCTGTGGCCGAAAAATCGATTGCGCATAATATATACCGTGAATTAGTAGGTTTATTCCAAGCAGGAGGCATGGAACTTGTAAAATGGGCTACTAATTTTCGTGAGTTATCTGATAAAATTCCTGATCATGCACGTTCAAATCAAATTTTGGAATTCCCTACAGAGTTTTTGAAAGTGCTTGGCTTGCAGTGGCAAGCAGATAGTGACGTACTAAGTTTTTCAATTTGTGTGGAAAATTTAGAGAGTACAAAACGAAATATTTTGAAAACTGTAATGCGAATTTGGGATCCTTTAGGTCTATTAGTTCCGGTATCTTTACATATGAAATTATTAATTCAGGAATTATGGCTACTCAAGCTTGAGTGGGATGAACCCATTCCAAATTATTTACAAAACATTTGGAAGGCCTTTCAAACTGAGTTGAAAGATTTAACTCAATTGAAAATCCCGCGTCATATCGGATTTCAAACAGGTTTTTCGTTGGAATTGTTGGCATTTTGCGATGCGTCGTCCAAAGCATATGCCGCTGTTATATATTCAAGAGTTATAGATCCCGACCGTAACATACAAATCCATATATTATGTGCTAAATCTAAAGTGGCTCCAGTAAAAACAATTTTAACTATCCCTCGTTTAGAGTTATGTGCGGCATTATTGTTATCAAAACTTTTAAAGTGTGTGATTACTCAATATTCAAACCGAGTGAATATTGCTAATGTGTTTGCGTTTTCTGATTCAATGGTGGTGCTTAATTGGATCAATGACTCGCCACATAAGTGGAAGACTTTTGTGGCTAATCGTGTTTCGAAAATTCAATCGTTAATTGATGTGTCGTCGTGGTATCATATTTCAAGTCGTGATAATCCGGCAGATTGTGCGTCTCGTGGATTATCACCGACAGAATTCCTCGAACATCCGTTTTGGTTGAGTGGACCATCATGGTGTTCGCGTGATAGGTCAGAATGGCCTATAAAACCTTTTACAAAAAATATTGAACAAGAAGTTGTCTGTGAGGCTAAGACAATTTCGTTGTTAGTGTGCGAAGAGGAGGAGCATCCTCTTTATTCATTAATTAATCGTTGCGGTTCTTGGTTAAAATTAATACGGTCAACCGTATTCGTGTTGCGATTCGCTAGAATATTGCCAAAACGTCAAAATATTATAGCCGAAGATTTAACCAAAGCCGAAAATTACCTTATTTCTATTGTTCAACGTGTTCATTTTCGAGAAGAGTTTCGTTTATTGAAGAATAACAAACTGTGTTCTCCGAAAATACGTTTTTTGAATCCTTTCATAAAGGATAACATTATTCGGGTAGGAGGTCGCTTAGTAAATGCGGTGATTGCTTACGACCAACAACATCCTATGTTGCTACCCAAAAAGGATCATTTTGTGGATCTACTAATCGATTATAATCATCGATTCAACTTACATGCCGGACCTCATTTGTTATTGTCGTTATTGCGTCAAAAATATTGGATTTTAGCAGCGAGAGGAACGGTGCGTTATCGTGTACAAAAGTGTAATATTTGTTTTAAAACCAAACCGCGCTCACAATCACCGATTATGGCTGATTTACCCAGTGTCAGAGTATCTCAAGCTAAGGCATTTACCTATACCGGTGTCGACTATGGTGGTCCCTTCTATATAACGTTAAGTAGACATCGGGGAGTTCGATCCCAAAAGGCATACCTTTGTCTCTTTACATGTTTGACAACCCGAGCGGTTCATTTGGAACTGGCATCCGATTTAAGTACGGATATCTTTCTAGCGGCGTTCAAGCGATTTTTATCTAGACGCGGTCCGTGTTCTGTAATCTATTCGGATTCCGGTACAAATTTTATCGGTGCTAAAAGATACTTAAATGATTTGTATGAATTTGTGCAATCTGATCCATACCAATCAGCTTTAAATTCCGAGTTATCTTGTCAACGTATCATTTGGCGATTGAATCCACCCACTGGGAGCCATTTTGGAGGAGCTTGGGAAAGTATGATAAAATCAGTTAAGAATCACTTAACTAGAGTTATTGGAGAGCAAATTTTATCATATGAGGAATTTTCAACCGTGCTTATCCAGATTGAAGCATTGTTAAATTCGCGCCCGTTAGTCTGGCAATCTTCAGATGCGGCTGAAGGTCTACCGTTGACCCCAGCTCATTTTTTAACGTTAACACCGTTACAAAGTTTACCTGCATATGATGTACTTGATAGGCCATTAAATACCTTACAACGAAAAGAATTGCTGGATTGCTTGGTCCAATCGTATTGGAAACGATGGCACCAAGAATATTTAGGTGAGTTGCAAACGCGACAAAAATGGAATACTCCAATATGTCCTGTAACTCCGGGTACTTTAGTTTTAATCAAAAACGACAATTTACCCCCACTTCAATGGCCTACTGGAGTAATACAAGAGGTATTTCCGGGGAGAGATAACGTCATTAGAGTTGCCACGGTCAAAACCAAAGATGGGGTTTATAAACGACCAGTGGTTAAGCTGTGTCCCCTCCCATCACAATAATCCTTTTCGGATTTCCCTAAAGGGAATCATACGGCTCAAAAAGTGTTAAGGACGTATGATTCTAAATTTGAGTGTGTTGATTCATTTTATTTGTTATAGAGTTTTTTCACTTTATTTTAAAACAGTGTTTTAAGGTGGGGGGAATGTTCGCGCCGGAATTTAGGTTCCGACTTTTACCTCAAATCCGACTCTGTTTTATGAGTTAATCAAATTTTGTGTTTAGTCAAAGAGAATTAAAACTATTTTTTTTTGTATGTAATTATTCGTCTTTGTCTAATTGAGTGAGAATAACCTTTTCGCCTTCTGTGCAGAGGTCACTTATTAACCACTTATTAACAGTCTCTTGTGGTGTAACAATCATAGCGAACAGTACGTTCCTTGTGTATATATATTAACAGGCAGTGTGCCTAAACCTGGATAGCGTGTCCACCATTTAAAGTGTAATATAATTAATCTCTTCGCGAGGCATTTATCGTGTATAAGACAGTGTGTCTTAATTCGGATAGTGAATCCATTTATATCATAATTAGATTATTTTATGTAAAATCGTGTGTTTGTGTATTTATGAAACATCTTATTTATCACATTAATTCTTCAAACTAATTCACCATCAATATCCTAAAATTATTATCTAATTCCATCATCCTTACTACGTTGGTGAAAGGCTGCAGTTTGAAGAAAACTAATGCGGTAGGCGTTTACAAAAGGTTAGTGCAACCATATTCTTCCCTTTTACATTTTTCTGCATAAAATTAAGTAAATAGTATTTCGCCTTTGGATATTACGTCCATTGGCCAAGCCAAAACATAACAATTAATATAATAATAATTTTACTGAATGATTAGTAGAATTTGAGCTGAAATCTCAACAATTATTTGTTTCAAGTTAAAAAGTTTATCGAAGGTCCATCAAACCACACTTACCAATTTTTCTCATCGAAGTACTAAAACTCATTTTTTAAAGAATATGCCGTCAAGATTTCAGATAATATGACCAATTAGTTGATTCAGTGAATACATTTATTCAAGTTTGGTCAGTATTTTCTAACTTGCTCTTCGGCTTTAGAAAAAAACTTTTCGTGTTTTAACGCACATAAAAATGTTCAATTGTATCTAACTAATATCGATCACTTTGTATAGAAATTTCTTTATAAATTATTATCATTTTATTTTGAACCGTTTTTTGTTGTAAATACTCTCTCGGAATCTATTGTTTGAAAAATAGGTATTATTATTGTTTTGTCTTGTTTAATTTTATTGTTTAAAAATTCTATTGTTTTCAATTACATAATAAGTCTCAATTGTGTGTTTGTGGTAGGATTGTGCTCGCTTAATGTATAAGTGGAAAAGAGATAGATGTAGGTATTTTAGAAGTAAATAGGAGTTTAAATATTTTCATATTGTTGAAAGAAAAATTACTACCATTCAAATGATTTCCTTAATTACTTCCAGAGTCCAATATTTTAAATGCTATGAACATTTTTTATGATTTTTTCAGAGGTCGTTGGAACGGAAAATATTCTATTTTCAGTTTTAATTTCATTTTAATATATAACCTGAACTATTAATCATGGAACAGATTCAGAAAACTTTTTATTGTATATGGTAAGATACTTCATATAAATCGTATACAATTTTCTCTTGACGAAATTCCGGAGTAGTATTGGTTGTAAATGCGATTATGAAGTTACGCGTAATAATAAAAAATATCACTCCCTTGAAAATATCATACAAACAAAAGCGATCCAGAAATTGAGCGAATGTGTAATGAATGTGAAGCCTTTGATCGTCAACGTCCGCAAATACTCAATACCTTAATGGAATGGTGAAGATGATACAATTAAAACAATTTTGGGTGAACTAAAATAAAGAAATGCATTAGTTCCTATCTTGAAATATTGATCTATAAAGAGTATAGGATAAATTGTCTCAAAGATTTTTGATGGAAAAGTGAACTATTATAATGTATTTAATCCCTCATGTGTGCAGATATCAGCTACTCAACGATATATTTGATACAAAATTTGAAATATCGTTATGGATTAATACTATAATCACTCTGCCTTCAAGAACTTTTTTCTCTCAACTTCACAATGTATTATTTTTGTTCGGTAATTAATATAGATAATGATAAAAAATCATTAAGCAGTAGAATTTTATTGGTATCTGAGAATTTTTGGATACTAAATTTTATCAAGTTATATATTAGATCTCATTTTATTCATCATAGAGAAACAAATTGATTTGCTTACTATTGGTTTAATTTTAATTGAAGTCGGTAAGTACCATGAAAGTCATTAGATGTTGTAATATGTATTTTAACAACTGATTTACTTTTATGGTTCGGTGTTACGAAAATTAATTTTTTGGAAATCCATTAGCTTCAGTTTTGTTTCCAAAACGTACCTTCAATTATCAACATATTTTCAAAGAAAAAAAACCATGTTTTGTTATCACAGTAAAAAAATCATCACTTTTTTGCTGGAAAAGCATGAATGGATGGATGGGTATACATTTGCTGGTTACGGCCATTTTTACAACAACACAAAGATGATAAATTTTCCTACATATTTTGCTGTTTTGTCAATGAAAAATTATTTTGAAAAATAAAAATACGAGCTGCATAAATTTAGAAAATGCTAGAATTTAAAATCATCGCTAAGCTTGCTTACATGATATATTTTTGAGTTGGAAATTTTATGATACAGTTGCGTATTTTGAATAAAACGTTTAGGTATGCATATGATTATCTTCAGAAGGTTCGCCAGTCCAAAAGGTAAAAGTATTTTGAGTCATTTCAATATTTTCTTTTACTGGAATTCATGACTTTGAAGCGAGAATTTCCTTTACGTTTTTATACATTTATTATCTTGTATATATTTATACAAGTTTGTTTATTTTTATAAATTGCAAATTTGGTGTGCCTTTAATGGCGTGGGGTTGTGGTAAATGTGGCTGGTTAAATTTAGTTCAAATTTAGTTCATCAAGTTTGTGAACTATAAAAGGAACATATTCGAATAAAAAATCAAGCATACGAACCAAAATGGTCAATAATTATTTTACTTTCTTAGGTTTTCAGTATGTTTAGTTCGAGAAAAATTTCTTTAGCGGTTTCAAATTGATGAACCAATTAAAATTCCCATAGTATGTAGTATACTTACTCCTTTTTGCAATAAAAATGTTGAAATCAGTTGATTGACTCGGAACTTAGTTTGTGCTTACTATGTTCATACTTGACCAATGGTTTTTGTCTTTGACTTAATGAATGCTTTTAAATGCTGACAATTGAATGTAGTTTTATAAAAATGAGTATAATTTTAAAATTGAATAAAACCATTGTTAATAATCGTCCGTAACAAATTATTAATGAAAAATGAAATTATTAATGTTTTAAAGTTTAGTGAGTATGATTTTTTGTACATTGTAGCATTATCTATGTACGCCAGTGCCCTATATAGTTCGCGAAAAATTTTCGTATTTCTTCGAAAAGTTTGCAACTTTAGGTTATCTCAAGCGCTTGTATAAATTTATATCGTCCAATTCAAATAAAATTCAGTTAATCAAGGAAACATATTTTAAATATTAACATTTTGAAATTTTATCAAAATCTTGTATTTAGATATTCCGGATTTACGGTCATTTATTTCGCCGCGTTTTAAGTAGACATTTGCTTATAATTAGAAAACTCAATGGAGAAATACCAAAATAGACATGCATTTTGTTTTCACTATTCATATTATTACTACTCGTTTAGCGGTTTCTTCTTATTGATATTGAATAATGATTTTAAAAAATGCATAAAACGTTCTTAATAGAAGGCAGAATTATCAAGAAATTGTCATTTACGGTACTGCATTGTTTTTTTTTTCAATTTTCCGTAACGAAAATAAATATAAACTCGATCATTTTTAATAGCGATAATAATCAGAAGAAAACTACAAATGACCTTCAACTATAAGACAAAAGTAAGTAATAACAAAAATCAGTTTTACATAATAAACAATGAAAGCGATAATAGAATAAAATGAATATAATCATAAATTAATTCTATTATTATTGATTCAAAATAACTTCGATGTGTATACAGAGTGAGTTATTAACTTTACCCATGAAAACTGCAATACGCAAATAATAAATAAACTATATATGAACTTTATTAATAGACATATTCTTATAAAAATTTTTAAATTTTTTAAGTGTCGAACATAAAAAAATGGAAAAGTTAAAAATTAATTCATAAGTTAAAATTTGAAAAGTTATAAAATATTTTCTAAGCGTACCAGAAATACATTCCAAAGGCAACCAAGTTGATTTATCGACAGTTTTTGACATATATTGACATTTCCACCCGTTGTTTGATTGCATAAATTTTCAGCTTGATTCAATCAACACAAAATCATCCGCAAAATTATGTGAACAAAAATAAAGAAAAACATATTTTACACACATTTTTAAATTATGTAAATTTATCTTTTATTCGAAGACTAACAAAATTTTATTAAAGATGTTATTATTAGTCTGTTAACGGCTGATTGTGTGTACGTTCTTAGTCACGATAGCTCTAAAACGAAAAGAGCTATATAAATCTAAATTAGAATTTAACGAAAAATAAGATTCTTATAAAATCTCTTCCATTTGAGCGACAAGAAAGAGTTAAAGGTGTGTGGGTATTTTGCTTAGAATAATCTTGAAATAACCTTGAAAATAAGTATCATTGTTAAACTCCCCGTTAAAAATCCATCAGCTTCTAGATTTCTTTTCTAAACCGTATATTTTAGCGTGTATTGGTTAGATTTGTAATATAGTTTTACTTATTGACCAGAAAAACTATATCAATTAATATAATGCAGAGAGGGTATACCTAACATGATCTGTTTTAAATTGCAGGTACATATCTAATTTTTTTTAAACGCTTCAAGCTTATTTGTTTACACACCCGGTGTACAAATAAAAAAACGGAAAGTGAAAATTGTTCTGAAAACAATGAATAATAGCCTTCATTTTAAATTCTATAGATATGATTTATTCAATGAATAAAAAAAATTATTTTATTATTATAAATATATATGGATGATATAAAAAGAATACATCACATGACCTCCATTTATTGAAAAAAATGTATACCAATCAATATATGTTATTGTATAGAATTTAATACGCGGAAATAAATGGACTTTTACATAATAGTGGAAGAGCCAATAGCCGGAAGAGTAAAGATATTTTATTACGAGTAACGATGTTCTACATCTATTTTTAACTTAGATTAGTTTAATATTTACTTGATAATTTCAAATTTACAACTTTACACCGCATTGAATAATGGTCAAATGGTTAGTGATTTTATCGATGTTGATTTGTTGTAGCCATAAACGTTAATCATTCTAAAAATCACAATTTTACTGTAACGTTAGCTTTTGAGAAAATTTCTCCTTTTTGGAAAAATCCCGAAAAATACCAATTTTTTTTACAATCGATGTGAAATAAAATGTGATATTTAGGAAATTACATAAAATCAAATATTAATGGATATCCTCCTTCAAGGAAAATCTCCAATAAAATGAAATGACAAGACCAGAGGACATAGTCGCCATTTCATGCAAGCGAGTAAGATACGGTATTTTATTTATTTCTGAGCGTAGACTACAGTTCCCTGAGCTACAAGTATAATTTTGAGATAATCTACCTCACTTGTATACGCTTGGCTCGCGCCTATTCATAAATGCAAGTGCTGCGCTAAAATTAATTCTTTAAACTTTTTCTTGTAAAATTAAAGATTAATATGTAATTCATATGAAAAATGTTTTAAAAAATAAAATTTTTAATGAAATATTTTAAATTGTTAATATTTGTTATACAAACAATTTATTAATAAATTATTAACTACTTTTTTTAATAATGAAATTAACCCCGCTACATATTACAAAGGGAGAGTAAATATCAATAGTATATGATACATCCGTCTATCACTAACATATTTTCTCTACATTATTAGCTGCTGTATCCTATGTACAGAGTTGAAAATAATTGATTCTACATAAAACAAAAATTGCCAGACGTGCATATTGGTTTCTGAAATTTTTCCGTAAAATATTAAGTGCATACTTCTAAGGTAAGAAGTTAATGTGGTTTTCTCAACCAATAAATATAATAATTTTTATTTTTCGTTATCTATTAACTATTAGGCTGTTTGTAGTATGATTTGAGTATGACGTAAACTAATTAAAGGAAAATTTTTTTCTTTCCTAAGAATAATTTTTATTTTATTCTGCAAAAATTTTGTTCATCAGTACTTCAGCTTGATACAATTTTATGCATATAATATAAGTAATAAATAACGGAAAAATAAAAATTTTCTAATTAACAAGGTATATTTGCTTCATAAGCTATATTCATGAAATATTTTCCTCCAAGATTCTGGCCTAGCAAAATACAAAAAATGAAATTTTATTTAAAAATATTTTGTAATAAGTTATTTGCAAAATTTTCTATGAATTGAATTGTAAGCCAATTCATTTTTCAATTTACAGAATAAAAATAATCGGTTTTATATAAATTCAATAGACTAATACTATACCAAACATTGATTGAAACATGAAAACAGTAATTTATTGGCGACAATAAACTCCTATGTATAAATAATTCTTAAAAGGCAGAAAAAGAAAGAAAGGGTAAAATAAAAATATCAGCTGCGACGCGTCATAGAACTTGTGCGGTATATACTACTTCTGTCAAAGAAGTCAGGACACCACAAGATATATTTTCGGTGAAACCTGTATATCGGAATATTCAATTTCTTTTAAGTTAGTAAAAGAAATTTAAAAAAAATTAATAACCAAGACTAAAGATTAAGCTCTATTAATGCTAAACTGTCATTCAGTTTCAGAGTAATTACAGCAACTAACTTCAGAAAATGGGAGTAATTAAAGCTACTAAACTTTAAAGAATCGATTTAAATTTAAAACATGTTATAAAATAATGTAAAACGTATAACCAACTGATGAACGACCATACAGTGTTTGATGGGATGGCTCATTTTTATAAAAAACAAAAAGCAACAAAATGACAACGAATGCATAAATCATGTACCATGTAGGATTTCTATTAGGCCCATCAGTAGTCGCTACGCAAGCGCTTTGTAAGATATTTTGACACTCCATTTTTTTATTTTTAACAGTAACAGCAAAATGAATTTAACAATTTCCATTAGAATTTGAATACCTAATCTACCATCTAAAAATTGCTTATTATGAACTAAAGTTGCTGATTATATGCAATACAGAAATTATTGTTTTATTATTTTATCAGTTTTTAGCAGTTGAAATAAAAGTGATAAAAACTATTCTTTATTTTACTTGCATTATTATTATATAATTAAATTTATACTGGAATATGGATATTTAATGGTGAATTGGGTTAATACGCTTTCAAACGATTTTCAAACAAGAAGGGGCTGTTCATTAGTCTATATGTCCTATTATTTCAAATTTTAACATCGTGATTTTTAGAGTATTTCTACCAAGAACTATAGATATACACAATCTACTTCAATAAATATAAAATAATTCTGGCATGAGTGCTAAAGTTTATGCTATATAGATAGATATTTGGTTCACATTGAGCGATATCGACTCCACAGCGTTGCGCAGCACAACCAAAAGTACTGTGCACATACTTAAGTTCAATTTCGTGTTGTCCTTACACAAGTAAAAATTTACACTATATACATATGCGAGGTAGCTATCCCCAGTTGGACATGGGGAACCAGTAATATGTTGCGTTTTCAATATGCTCAATTTACAACCGGTATTAATTTTGTTGGAAATTGATTTGTTTTTATTCATTAGCTGCATATCCGCCAAAATTAAGGCTACTATTCTAACCCAAGAAGAAATAGTAATAATAAAACCATCTTTTTGAGTCGGGGATTAAAATTTGAAGTTATAACTGATTTCTCTGTTCACGAGTATAAAAGTAATGTAAAACAGTATATGGTTGAACAAAAGGACTTATATAAACATTGGATATTTATAAATACAATATATTCATGTGTGAAAAAGGATTTTTCCTTGATTTTTCAATGCCTATAAATATCAATATACTGTATTGTTAGTATAGATGTACGTAAACGTATGTTTATATAGAACATATTGAAATTTGAATTCAATAAATTTGTGTTCATAATCGATTGGTGTTTTATACAATGTATTTCAAAACTGCACACATTCATTAGCTATTACCGTTAAATGACAATTCTCATACGTTCGATTACTATTAACTATCTATAACTCTATTATCTTTATGTCAGTTCGATTGATTTATTTTAAACTTTTACATGTCATCATAATACTTTACTATAAAATAATTAAATAGATACAATAATGAATATAGGACATTTTGAAAACGAACTAAAAAGTTCAAAATAATTATTATTCGTCTCTTTAACATTTAACACTCCATACAAATTCCAAACCTTTAAAAACTGTCTTGAAATTTTTTGAGTGTGAATTTTGAATCGCCATGAAAATATTTGTAAGATTAAAACGGAAAACGTTGGTATTTGTCTTGATCTTTCTTTTCTATTGAAACTTATTGTTCCACATGGAGAGTTTGAACAATTCCATTTGAACATCAAAAGTGACTCTCTCCAAAAATCAAGTTTTCTCAATGTTTACCCAAAATGAAATATGAGATTATTATAACTGCATGAAAATAGTAATATTGAAATTTATAAAGAGAGTATATTAAGAGGGAAACCTGAAAACCGCGTTCCTTGTACCTTAAGTTTTTTGGTCCTCTGTACTCTATTTTACAACAATCGGAGCCTGGAGGCAAATATCGTTCTAGGAAGAGGTGACAATTACATTTTGATTATGTAGTCGGTGAGCAGTTTACGTCGTTCTTATTCAAGCTTACAGTTTGATCAACCAACCGCTGTTATTTGTTTATCATAATTCATCAAACTGCCGCTACCTGGATTCGAACCCACAATCTCCAGTCTTAGTAGTCCAACTGGCAAAGCTATTAGTGCCTTTACTCACTTGGCCACTGAGAACATTTTTCCTCAAGTGACTTAAGCATAATAATGAGAAATGTATACTGGGAAAAGAATAGCGATGAAATTTCATGTTAGTTTTGAGAGACTCTGGAATTTATAACACTATAGAATATATATTTTTTCGGAAAGCTATACATTTTCTAAATTTACACACGTATTACTTAAAAAAGCAACTTTATATTTACTTTCTTGTGCGATTTTTTGTACAAGAAATTTATGTATTTTTACGAAAGATTTCTTTTTCCAATCGTAAAAAGAAAACTTTTCTCGTGATCGGTGTTATTCATCTAAACATTCCATCTAAATCTTTTACATTGTCTTTGACTATCATATGCATAGGTAAAATTATTTGAGATAAAAATGCAAAATATTCGTAACAAAATTTATACTATGTTTCCTAAATTTAAAATCTATAAATATTTTTATAAAGAATCTTGTGAAGCACTTCTTAAAAATATAAAACCTCAACATTGTATCTTAAGCTTTGTTTTTGATTTAGCATTTGTCTTTACTAATTTGATTCAACTTTTGACAAAATGAAAAAACGATTTTAAATCGAAATAAAATTCATCACTTCTCTTTTGAATTCTCCATCAAATAAATATTATTTAATATTTCATATTAAAAAAAATAATAATAAATAAAAAAAATAAATATAATTTTAATCGACTTTCAGAAAAAGGAGGCCATCAACTCGAAGTATGTAATATTCGTATATTTTTATCTATATGGCCAAGTTATATAAATGTTTTATATTTTTTAGTAACCAAACAAGTATTATTGTAACAGAACCCTTAAAATATTTCCATTTAAAATATCAATTTTATAAATTAAATCAAATAACAACTTCATAAAATAAATATAAATTTCAAATTTATGCTTAGACAGGTATTTATTTAAATCATAAATATAATTAGTAACAAACATTATAAATATAAATATATAAGGAGGGACATAAATTTTAATTGAATATACCAAATATTATCAAATATTTAAATGTAATAAAATTACTTAAAATTTTATTAAACTTAATTTATTGGCATGTTAAAATCAAATTTTATCATATTAATATCTACCACATATATAACACAGCCATACACATACATTCATAATTTTTACATTGGATAATGATAGATACTATGCAAGTTTTTGCCTACAGTAAAGAGAGAGACGAACACATTTAATTAAAAATTCACTCATCTGACAATCTTATTAAATATAATAATTAAACCCCAAGCCACACTAATAACAAGCGTTTATAAAATTATAGTAATCGTCACATAAAATTACTGGATATACGGCAGGTAATTTCTTTTGAAAAATAGGTGTGAAACTTTTTTTCAATAATTAGGCTGACTGATGCGTATGAGACGGCCTATATTGAGATATAAGTAATTTTTGGAGAAACAATTACTCTTTGGATCACTTTTTACTTTTTTTTTTTCAATAAAACCCAGAAAATAATCTCTTGATTATAACATTATTTTTAAAATAAAGATAAAAAAAATTCAGAGTACAAGACCATCATGCATTATTTACCACAGCTGAGTCTAATTGAAGGTGTTTCTCATTCAAAACGCAGCTCTTTTAGAGAGGCTAGGGTAAGTGTATTGATGGAAGAATCATCACAAAATTTAAAAAAAATGCAAGCCCTTCCCGTATAAATGAGATATGTATAATAATATATTGATACAACACCCGTTTAAAATGTCCCATTGTAATATGCCAAAACAGTTTCATGTTTCTTTTTTTGTTGAAAGTGACAATATTTTATATATAATTTATTTGGATATTTTTATATTTGAAATAATATTTTATATATTTTTCTTGTTATGTCGTTAATTGTAAAAAAAATACTAGAAAAAATAAATTAACCCTTCGTCGGTAAACCTGGGTATTTCGTACCTCCGTTTTTTTAGCAAGTTGCTCCAGTTTTTTAATAAAAAATATATGCAAAAATGAATTTTTCTACAATTTTATGATTGATATGTTAAGTTGAAGGTTTCACAGATGAGCATGAATTTTTACGAAATTTTTTGAGTGCATTAACAGGTTGAAAAAACGACCGGAACAGGTTTACCGACGGAAGGTGTCGAAAAAACGTTTACCGACGAAGGGTTAAAATAATACAGTGTTCCAACAGGAAATTAAACTTATAAGCAATCTAGAAAATGAATTAATACCATTAAAATAAAAATTTAGTGCTTGTATTATATTTATTAACAAATACCTGTATTTATATGTCATATGTACATAATTTATAAACGTAGTGATTAAATTTATACAACAAAAAGGCAAAAACAATTTTTAAATATCATTTTGAAATTGTAATTCAAAGTCAAAACAAATTGCATGATTAGACTTCTACTTTTATCCTGATCATTTTTTGGGTGACCTGTTTTTACGAAACAGAGGAATTTGGGAATTTGCTTCGATCGATTAAAGTGAGTTATGTTACATTAAAATGGTGTTTTTTTATTCGACGAATACTATGAAAACTTATATAATATTTATTAATAGTATAAAGTAACCTTACGTGAAATAAGGAAGGGAGCTTACTTATTTACTAGAGAAGACTGTATTAAACGTTTGGTATGTGAAGTTCCTCTATTCATGTACATTACGAGGCAGGCTGTGGACGTTTTAATTATTTGTAAAATGGCACGAGCGCTTAGGATAGATATCATTACTATGCCTGTATGTATACAAGGTGATTGAGTGTTAGATATACTAAACGTTATCTTGTTACGATACACAGCATTTGTTACACTTTAAATTTTTAATGCACATTGATCATGCAAAATATCATTTTTTAATTTTTTTTATAATATTGTTATATTCTTCGACGTCCGAGACAAATATTATGAGCATAAAAAAATTGTTAGTTTTTGGATTTATGGGTTATGATTTTAAAATTTTTCCTATCATTAATTTACTTATTTGATAGACTTTTAACTAGACACTTATCGATCAATTACAGTTCTGTTAGTTTCCTACTTAAAATAAAATTAATGAAAGTTAATGAATGATTTATAAACACATAGTTTTGTAGAGAAATTGCCTCTTTAACATTGCTCTTTTTTTTTTAAATCGGATTAAAATCATTGGAGATAATAATAGAAAATCTGCTCGCCATGTAAAAAGAAAAAACTTTAGGCCGAATTGTCTCAAATACATCAATATTGACTCAATTTTTACAAACTCGGTATACAAATAAATGATTATATTTGTATAAATAACAATAATGTTCAACTAGATAATCACAATTTTATTTTTGAAAATTTTTTTTTCTTGCTGTTACTTTGGCTATAAAACAATAAATAGAAAAACCGTAAAAAGTCTGTAAATCGAACTTCACAGGGATTAGAAATTTTTATACGTATTGTTTTTTGTTTCATGGTAGATGTGTGCTAGACCCCAATTAATAACTGTTTAATTGTACCTACCATTTTAAACAGGTTTTACAAAAACAGGTTTGTAAGAAAAAAAGTTTTAGTGAACTCTGTGTTTAAAAAAAATTCGTAATTTTTACTTGATTTTAATATCTCAAGCTTATTTTAGGATCTTTTATATCGAAGCATCCTGTAAAACAGTGGGTAGACTAAGGTAACATTCCTGTAATGGTGTATAAATGGAATGCTGAGAAATATTTCTAAAGTTAATATTTAATCGTTATAATATGTAATTCATTTACTTTTACAGAAAATATTCTAATTAGAAAATATTTCTTCGACGAAGTTAACAGTCTTTTTTTAGCGAAAAAAAAATGTTTATATTCAATACTAAAAACATAAGAATATTTTGTGTTAAAATATGTTTTAAAATGTATCATGTGAAATACTTTGAATACATACGTCTATCTATGCATACACAGTGTTACCTGCTTCAAGTGAAAATCCTTTTAAAAGTATGTTAACTTACTTTTCCACCAATAGGTCCGTAGATACATCATCTATCACTTATTTGTACAAGCAAATCATTGTATGAACTATAACATGAAGAATTATTTGGCTTGTGTAAACTTTGTAATATTGAGTATATGTATCAGCAAATTTGCGAAAATAATCTTAGGAATACATAAACATAAAATCCTTTTAAATTGATGTATTTCTTTCTTTTTAATTAAAAAAATATTTTTGTCAAGTAGAAATTTTGGCAGGATAAAATATATTTATACCTACGTAAGCTGACCCGGAAAAGTTTGTCATGAGTATGAGCGAGTTCCACTTACTCAACAGCAAGGTTTTTGTTTTTATGCTTGGCCATTGCCTGATGATAAATTACAATAAATTACAAAATTTTCTGACGTTAAATGCCTATCCGTAATTCCCAACAATCTTTTACAGGAGACTAATAGCACAAATATCTTGAATTCACTTCATTGTTCAAATTTGCTAAACAAACGGATGTTTGTAAATTGCTTGATAGTATAAGCTTACCGTTACTTTAAATTCGAAACATGATCGGATGTGATCAAATCAATACCACAAAATTAAAAAAACTCTACTAGGCATTAATTGGGTTGAATGATGAAGTATGAAGAAAAATTAATTCGCTATTTTCACGATGAACATCTGGTTTTGAAATTTTACGATGTTTAAACACCAATAAAATAAAATGTTGTACGTTCACAGCTAAATATTTATTTACCGTACATTAAAAGTACGCGCTTTATTTATTACTATAAATATTTACCACTGTATTTCAGTTGATAATAAAAATTATGGTGAAATCGTACCGACGAAATTAGTGAAATCGACAAGATATTTCGATGGAACTCGTGTTAGTGCAATAGGGATTATGACTAAATTTTTATTAATTTAACTATTAGATTTGTTTACTGCTTTAATTGTTGATAATAATTTAATATCTGAAATTTGATTCTTAAATTCCAAACATTTGTGGTATTTTCCAGGCAAACTTGATACTATTAATCATTCAAATCACACAGAATATTTAAGTACAAAAAAGAGAAAATCCATTTTTAAAAAACAATTCCATAGAATTTAATGAAAATTTTTTAAATAAAAATTGTTCTTGTGCAATCTCAAATTTTGAGCTACTTTCCAGTTATTTGTTTTAAATAACTGATTGAGAGCCATTATACCTCTCTCTTATAAACACACCTTTGAAAAAAGGGGACCTTTGGGATTTTATCATATTTAAGTGACAAACTAATATAATAACTAATAAAAATGCACTTGTCCCTTTCTACCCTTTAAATTTCTACATTTTAAATAGTCTATAAACAAAGGATTCTAATGTCGCACTAACTCATTTTTTTGTCTGATACTAAACGAGTTATAGTAAGTACTTGCTTTAAAAAAAATGATATAAAAGTAGAATGTTTCGAAGAAAAGAATCAGGTTTCTCTTTTCTATGGTTTAAGAATTAGATTATGGATCTATTGTACCCAATCCAAGAAATTTTGAACTTAAACTCACTTTTAAAATATGCCATTATAACGTCAACTTTCAGCTATCCCTTTTCGTTTGGAAGTAATCTTGATTACGGACAGGAAAAAATGGACTAGGCAGGTGATTCTATGAACATATGCTAGAAATTCTTATAGTATTTTTAACATTTTATTTATTTATTTATTTTTTGTAAACAATTTTAAAAATAAAATTAAAATACAGAACTGAAAATACATAAGAAAGAAGAATTCAATATTGTATTTAAAAACCAAAAGACCAATATTATTTAAACTTAACTAGTATAAACAGAAATATTTCATTAAAGCCAGTCATACAAACATAAACAAATATTCGCTTTCGTTATGAATGGTTCTATAAAATATTTGTCATTAAATGAAAACATAACCGAAAAGACCAGACCGTAAATTGTGAAACGAATTAGATCGGAACACATAAAGGTATATAAATGGAATATTATAATGTTGATATACGTATGGTAGGTATAAATATATTTGTGCAATAATTCGGAACAGTGATTTCATCCAGTTATCCTCCATAGGTATTTTAACTTTTCTAAAATAATTATTAATATCTATATCTATTTTAGATTAAACATACCTTAATAAAGAACATGTCGATGTTTGATGAAAGTACATAAAGAAATACTATCGACGGTACCCTTGAGCATCCAATAGCCATGAATGACATTAGAAGTTTCTATTTCAAATTATATAATGCAAAGTCTTACAAAACAACCAAATTTGGTATGGCAAGCTAAGTAAAATTCCCCGCTTCTTGTGCTTATTTGACCGTTAATTCAAGTGGTATGCTGGGTATCAATTTCGAAAACTGTAGCTCTGTCTTAACCCGTATTAAGGTAAAGTAATATTGAACAATGGTGGGAATATACATTGTAGTGTCATATCTGATTTTTTAATTGTCATTCTAGTAAAACACAAATTAAGATAATAACCAACAGTATTAATTTTTTTAATATCCAATATAATCGTGAATATCAATGTTTGAACTATTTTTAATCATTAGAACTCATAAAATACAGTAAATACGCAGTTCAAACAATTATAAAAGTTTGTTATATACTAGTATGTATTATGCTAGTTGAAAACTTTATTAAATGTGTAGGTAAATTTGATAAATTTTAGGTGAAAATTTGTGGGAATCTAACCAGTTTTTCTGGCCAGAAATTTTTTTAACGTCGATAATAAAAAATGATGCATCGTCAAGTTGAATGACTCTAGTCTTAATTAATATTTTTTTTTTTAAATTTTAGGTAAGTATCAGTAAGTGTTCAATTTTAAGAGTTCACAATAATATTCATTTTTTACATAAAAGAACTTGGACACAATTTGCGATATCATTCCTTTTATAGATCGAAGTTTTGTAATAGAAAATTGGTACTATTCCATATTTATGTGTTTGAATTGAATGTTTTCAATTTCTAATAAAGGAAAAGTAAAAAATCATTCCTGGGAACATTTAAAAAAAACATTTGTGAATAAAACATCGAGATAATCCGTGATATAAGTCATTAGTATGGTCTCATTAAGTACAATATTATAATTTTAAATTTCAGCGTTTATTGCGAAAATTCAAATTGATTGATAATTACAGCTAATGGAAACAAAATGGATGTCAAATAGAGAAACAGCGATATTAAAATATTAATTACTATTCTATATCAAACAATAAATTAAAAATTGATTTTCAATGTAATATATTTCCTAATATATTCAATAACATAAAATGAGAAATGATTATCATTATGAAATTGAAAGATTCAGGTATCGGTTTGATTGTTATATTAAATATTGATTATTGATCATATATATATATATATATATATATATATATATATATATATATATATATATATATATATATATATATATATATATATATATATATATATATATATATATATATATATATATATATATATATATATATATATATATATATATATATATATATATATATATATATATGATATATATATATATATATAATATACGAACATAGACTAAATATCAATTTATTAAAGGTGAGATACAAAACAATATAAATTATAGAAAATTATTATTTTGAACGTTATTATTGTTGCCCTTAATAACATACGAGCATATGTTTTTGACATAATTGTAATTGAAAATTTAATTGGAAAATATCAAAAAATATTGTTGATATTTTTAGGGAATTTCCCCTAAAAGAATCCATAGATGTTTGAATTGTTTTTGGTTTCAATAACTAGTCTCTGAATTCAGTGTATATAAAAACCATAGATAAATATTCTTTTAGCCATTTTCATTATAATTTTATAAAAATTACGATAACAAAATCACTGTACTTACTTACTTAACGCTATTACAAAACCTAGGAGATTCAATTTCAGTATTCAATATTTCAATGTTAATATTTTTATTTTAAGTCACTTTTCAACAACTAAAGTTATATAGTGCCTACAGTGAGTATATATTCAATCTGGACAACAACAGCTCACAGCAACCCATCAATGTTCTGACTGTGACTGTTGTCGCTTAACTTTGGCGATCGTTTGAGATCGGTAATTACGTTACGTCAGTGAGGGGTCTGAACGTTAATATAAAATTCGTTTTTTAACATCTGTATTAAATGCTACTTTTTATATACAAATTCCTAAAATTGTATAGACGCTTTCAGTGAAGTGCGACTTATTTACTTTTGATATTTTCAATACAAATTTTAGCCTTTTTTGCTCCAATAGCAGTTATTCAGGAAATATTATCATAGTTTGCATTTTATGTAATAACAAATATTACAAATGTATTTTACAAAAGAAATATTAGTCACTAGGCGCCAAACAATTTATGCGACAGTCTAAAATCACAACGACACACGTGAACAATTTTATAGTGGAGGAGACCGAGGCTACAATTAACAGAAGAAAGTATTATCAAGCTAGTTTCTCTAATACTGTACACTCTACATCTTAAGCGCTGCTTTGGCGCACCGGCTGCAACATGCTGCATAGCTCGGAACTGGGCACCTGTAATTCGTACTTCGTGATTGTGAGTGAGGTATGTGCAGGTGTATATGTTTATAAAGCCAATGAACATTTTAATTGTACAATTTTTTGATATATGCTCAAAATACAAGGTATTATGAATATGTATTTGGTTTTCCTAGAAGTCTATTTTATACCAAATAATGCTACAATGTTTTGTTAACGGAATTATAAACCAATATTATATGTTACGTTTTTAAATACTAAACAGGAAGATACATAAATACCTACTCCAGATGTAGGGCCTAGTATTAACAGAGTAGCTAATTGTATGTGTATTACATTTTTATGGCAATATGTGAACGTATGGGCGTAAAACTATAAGAGGAAACCAATCTTTAGAAGACTTAGCATTAGAATTAATGGAGAAAAGCAAACAATACTGAGCTACAGCAAAATAATTTTAGCTCTGCTACGTTTGATTTTATGAAGAAAAATGAGAAAACTGTTGTAACAGTAGAAGTGGGTTACAAACAAATCTTAATAGCCTTTGAACGCTTTAAGACTTCATAAAAAGGAATGCTTTAAGAATTCGTTTTTATGACTACGAAAACAAATAAAATGTTCAAAAAATAAAAAATAAAATAAAATGAAATATTTATTTAGATTACATTCAGGGTTGACCAAGGATACTTATACTTACAAGTTGAAGTCGTTCTTAAGGATAAAAAACACCACTTATGTAGGTAAATTTAGTACTTGAATTTGTAATACTAAGTAAAACAAATACATTACTATATTGTCTTAACCTTCAACTATTTTTTGCTTTAGGATAATCCTACAAATACATTAAAAAAAATAAAAAAGATGGAAGCGAACACCATGAAACCAAACTAATTAAATTGTAGGTCATTATTCGAAAACAGTAGTTATAATTTGAGTGAAATGTACATCAAAATAATTAAATCGAATCGAGTTCTAATGGATACCTCATATTTCTGAGTTCTTAAAAACGCGTTCAAGTCACTTCTTTAAGTGCTCACATTTCTGACTCCTCGCGGAATTGAAAAAAACAAATTTATTTCAGTGCTCATATTACAGAATTCATAAAAATGACTTACCGTGCGCATAATTTGTACTTCCTTCGAAAATCAGTGAAAAGTTTCTTTAGAGAATTGACAATTCTGACTTCTTGCGAAATTCTAGTCGCAAACATGAGGTAAGAATTAACATCCGACTTTCTTGAGAAAATATGTTCCATATAAGGCAACGTTTCATTAATGTTTGATTGAAGTAAATAACACGATACCCTAATAATAAGAGCATCGGGTTCGCACTATTCCATATTCGAAAAATGTTTATGAGTGTACAAATAATACACAGATCACCCGAATTAATTACTACGGAAGTTACACTTGCATGGGTATGTATATTTTTATGTTTTCATGTATGTAATTAGCGGAAGAGAAACTTCCGTAGTAATTAATTCGGGATAATCTATAAATTTTTCGCACATTTATTAACAGTTTTCGAATACCATAAAAATTTTCACTTCTGTTGCTGTTGTAGTATTATTTTTGACTGACGCCTAAACTTTTTGTATCTTCATTGACAAAACTGATGAAAATAAAAAAATATCGATTAAAAGAAATAAAAAATAACAATAAATATTAATTCAAAATTTTTAATATAATGTCGAACAGATTAGCCAAAGTTTGCTGCTATTTTCAAGAATCTGGCGTTACATAAAAAACGACACCAATTACAGTAAAACCCGTATATAAATCTTGCTCCAAAATCCGATAGATATATTATAATCGGATCGAAAAAACAAATACAGCAGGCCTAACACTATTTACAATAAAACCCGTTTATGAAACTAATCTACCGCCTCCGAAAACTCATGCATACGGTAATCGGACATCTAAAATACAAAGAAATCAAAAATTGTTCCTCTAAGAATCCTTGCTAAAATTATGATAGTTTATAGTAAAACTCGACTATTAATAGTAAAACCTGTTTAAAAATTATATGAATCTATTTTATAATTTTGAAACGAACAAAATATATTCGTTTTAATATATATTTAATCAAATTAATTAAGAATCGTGAGGGAGCTAACCCTTTAAAACTTTAACTTGCATTAAAACTACCATGAAAAACAAATAAATAATTGTTTAATTAAAGTATTAAATAATTAAAATCCATATTTCTTAGTATATAGTTGTGATTTTTAGTGAGTGGCTTTTGGCAATAAATTTATATTTATTATCAATTGTTTACTTAAATTAACACATTCTAACAACCATATTCAAATTATTGGAAAATAATCATGGTTAAGATAATGTACAATCAATTAATTATTCTTAAAAGATAATTCACTTAATTCATACACATTGTATGAGATTAAATTTATTATTATTTTATTTTTAGAATTTAAACAATTCTATAAATACTAATTTATTTTACTAAAAACTAATATCATTCGAAGGTCGCATCCGTAAGTCTATATAATAGATAATCATCTTTTAAGACTTAATCTGGATAGCTGTATCTCCGAAACGGCTTTAGTAAAAATATTAGCGAAAAATTCTCCAATAAATTTTAGATGGCATGGCTTAGAAGATAACTAAGACCTAGTATACTGAATTATAAACATTTTAAATTATAGAATAGTCAATCGGTTTATCTTCGTAAATTAATATATCATAAATAAAAACCTATGTATATTGACAAATAAGAGAAATGGTGTTGCTAACAAGCAATTAAAATGGAGTCAAAATAACTGCTAATTTAAATTCACTAATACCTATTCAAAAAATCTCATAAAAAGTTAGTATTGGCTTGACTTCACCATAGATTATGATGTATCTCTATTTATTAATTGAAATTTTGAATTTTAGTTATCGCACATGAGTCATTCTAAATATTGAGTAATGTAAGAGTAGAACGTATACATGTTGGTTATTTTGAATGAATAACTATGATCTATTCGGCGAACAAATGAAAATATAAAGGTGCACACAAATTCAAAAAAATATAAATACAGTTGCTGTCTGCTATTTTGATTTGTAAAACATTTGAAATTCTTGACAACGGGTGTTGAAAAGGCTTTTAAAAAAAATTAACAGTTTCATTTTTATACATTTTTTGTTTGCAAAAGCATTTATATTTCCGGTTCATTGCGGTTGTTAGGGAACAATTGATGACGTCAGACAATAAAATATATGTTTCAATAAATCACAGTGAGATAACAGAAAAATGTTTTTTTATTTTATTTTATTTTCAATGTTTCTATGCTTGTGTATGTAACAAATTACATTACAAAAACTTTTCAGCGTATTCTTAGAAAGATTTTCTGTTTTGGAAATTATCTTTTCATTGAAATCATTCTTATATGTGCGTATATTAGTAAATGTCGTCTTCAAGGTAATTCAGCTATCGATTATAGAGACCAAACTGAAATATTGTCAAAAAAATAATACATATACATATAGAAACGAATAAATATGAATTTCATGCATGTTGTTCACGAAATACTTCCAGGCATCATTATTCATTCCGGACTTCTTCAAATAAAATAGATTGTTACATTAGTTAGCCTAAGAAATCGTAGGTGGTTTGAGTAAGGTTCTTTCTGTAAGGCTGTAATTTCTTAGTGATAAATCGTAGTATGAAATGTACAGGTTTTGGCGGGAATCAATCATGCACTTCAACAGCTTTTAGTTTTAGGCAATTACATCTAAATATATACATTTCACATACATTTAAGGTACGTGGAATTTTTCTAAATTTATAAAAATAAAACTTAATTTTATAATATTTTTAGACTACAAACTTTGCTAGAATTTATCATTTTACAACAAAAGTCAGAACATTTATCTCATTATCGATTTAATATCTAAAAATTAAAAAAATTATGTTTAATTAGTTACTCTATGATTATTTTATGGGTCTTATTATTATAACAATTAGGGCTTCAGTATAGCATTATAATATTTGAGAATTTGTATCAAATAATAATTTCAATCGTATGCTGAAACTAAGTGTACTGAAAGAATTCATTTAATTTATGCAGTTCCTGTGTGCGGAGTATTTTTGGAATCAGAAAAAATTCTTTTTTTTAAATATTTTTATAACATATATTGAATGGTTGTTTAAGTAAATTTATTGGTTCTAAAATGTTTTTTAATTGAAAATGGGAAAGTTTTTATCAAAAATGAAGGTTATTATATAAGTTTCGGTTTGAAAAATATTTATAAGCAGAACTCTGTTTAAAATAAAATAAATAGGCAGTGAACAACCACAAAATAGACAAATAATAAACAATTAAACAATAATTTGATTATTATTGCAAACTTGCTAAGTAATCAGCATTCAAAGGCTTATAAAATGCAATTACTTATAGATGATAAAATTATTTATTTTGATTATATATTGATTAATTTTTTTCGACCATCATAAGTAGATGAACATCATTATAACCATAAAGCTTTTAATCAATTTTTATCATAAAATACTCCAATTCGCTAGAATATGGAAGATACGTGTAACTTGCAGTAGGCTTTCTATTATATCTAAAAGCATAAAAGTGTTTCAAAGCATACACCGATAAAAAGGACAAAATAACATATTAAAATTTCAAAGTGAAAGCGTTTATACCCTGATAGTTACATCAAAGTTTGAACCATCTGATCTTCCCTTCAGTGGTTGAATTTTACAAAATTCCTTTTTGGTTTTCAATTACATTATAACAGGATAATGTGTTCAAAATATCTTTTTAACTCAGTGATCAAGCAGACAGTTTCCATGTATATGTAGAAAAAATATACATATACAGACAAATACGTCAATCAATCCATTCCAATTGTTCATAAAAAATTTAGTTTCTTGGTTTCCATTCCCACAAATTTTTACATTTTTCTCTTCCTCAAACTTTAGGGAATATTTAAGTGCTGTTTTCTTGGAATAAATTCAAATATTTAAATCACAAAAAAAAATAAAAATAAAAATAAAGTGATGAAGTTTTTATAGAAAAATATAATTTTTTATTCCTATTAATTTCAGTTACTATTCACTCATTCCATTTAATTGTATTTAACATTTAAGTTTAATAGAATATTTAGTAAATAACATGGTTTTACCTATATTTAAATTAAGCTATCCGCTTTCCGTAATAAAACTCGATAACTTTCCATATTTATGTAAAAATTAATAATTTTAACGAATTTGAAAACGATGAAAAATCAAATTAACTATTTCTGACAATGATTTTTGTTATCGCTGAACAAAAATATACTACAAATGAAAAAATAAATAAATAAATAAAACACACGTACTTTCATATTTACATATAGAAAATATGTAAAATAAATTACTCCTCGCATGAAGTATTTAAAGCTTCATTTACAATGAATACTTTGATGTAACAATTAAGTGATTTTACTATATTTCTCCACTATTGAAATTAATATAAACTTGGGAAGTAATGATCATAAACTAATCAATTTACATTTGATACTATTTTTATTTCTCTTTATTCTGATAAAAAATTGGGATCTCAACCTAATTAAACCCAACAGAATTTACTCCTTTTGAATCACAACGCAGTGGTAAGTTAAATAATATATTAAATAATATTTTAGTTTCTAAAATGTTAAATTGAACAATTTCTCTGGGAAATTGCAAAATAGAGAGAAAATTCAACTAATCATATTTCACTACAAATGCATAATAATATACATACTTTAATCGACTTGTTAGGTTTATGTGTTATTAGTTAACATCTAGTCTTGTTTACTTGCACAAAAAGGGAATAAAAATAAATATAAAAGTTAAAGAAAAGTTCTGTGACGCCGCAGCAGATATTTTATTATACTTATGTAGTTTTTTTTTTTTTTTTGTGACCATGTTTTCTTTTTATATATTTTTAATTTTCTCCTACAAAACTTATTTTTTGGCTAATTTTTTCTTAAGTAACAAAACTCGGGAATAGTAATCAAGTATGTTTTGCATTGTATGTATGCATAAAATGAAAATGCAGAGCTAAATGTAAATGGTGGCTTTAATAACGGAGTACAGAAGTAATTTTTTCATACATAAATAATTTCCTTTTTTTTTTTTTGTTAGGAAAAAAGGTATCGTTTGTTGGCTGAACAATGTATATAATACTCACTGAGCTGAGTGTGTACTAATGCTACGTTCGTTGTTCGCCTACTATTATTATAATCATAAGCATATGATCGTCAACATTTATATATATATATATATATATATATATATATATATATATATATATATATATATATATATATATATATATATATATATATATATATATATATATATATTTTGTAGCATAACAAAAGAAAATCACGTACAGGCCTTAAAATACACATATGTTTGAACACATGTTATAAAAATATGTATGTTTTGTGTATTATGTACTTACAAATTACATAATAAAAATATATGTAAATCTGTAATTAAGATTGAAATGTATGAAGTAGTGTAATATAGCCAGATCGTTTATGAATTGCCGAATATATTATTATCGTACAAAGTAAAAATGCTTGGAAAAAATCGAGAAAAACTAAAAATTTTAAGTTTTATTTTGGGACCAGTACCATTCGACGTTTGCATAAGAATTTTCCGGGTTTTTTTGCAATTAAATTATGTTTTTTTTTTTTTTAATGTGAACAAATATTAATATATCGAGATCATGTCATATGACCTTGTCTTTAAGTTGTTACGAAATTTATAATAGCAGCCTCATTAAAACATTCCAGTTGAGTGAATGAACAAAATTAGCAAAGATGGCTTCCAAAGGTCATAAAGAAATTAATGTATTGACAGTATTATTTGATTTAAACAATAATGAATTTTATTAATATATTTGAATTTTGTTTCGATAAAATCTATAAAACTATTAGTTTAAAAATGAAACAATTTCGAAAATTAAAATATAATAATTACACGTTTGAACTGTTTTTGAATTTGTTCAAAAATATAAACTACTAGCTGGCCCGGCAAACGTGGTTTTGGCACATATTTCTAATTAACTTCAACATTTTCTAAGTATAGATAATAACATATTCTTAACAGCTTTCCTCTATTTCTTAATACTGAAAATTAAGGCAAATTATAATAAATAATAATAATTAATATATATTTTAAAGCATACCCGGACACGTAGCGGGGATAGTTGATATTACATCGATTGCATGCAAAATTTGAAGCAGATTGGACGAAGGAATTCCGTTGTCCCATACAAACTTTGCCTCTGCTATTCATCCCATTAGTGGTAGAATTTCATAAAATCTTTTCTTATGGGATGCCCGGTATTTGATGTGTAACCCACTATTTGGTGTGGGATACCCGCGACACGAAATATTTATATATACACTCGTGTTTGATGTGGGTAGTCACCCGGGCCTCGTGCACCCACAATTTGTGTATATTGTGCTGTGGTTCTCATATACTTGATGAAAAATAGTAAAAGAAAGTCCAGAACCACTAATATAGAAAAGAAGAGATAAATAAATTCTATTTTGAATAGCTGACCCGGGTAAACATTGTTTTGTTATATAAATTATTTCTAATCAACATCAATATCTCCTAAATATAATAACATATTTCTCAACTGTACATAACTTAATAATGAAGCTGCGGCAAATCAGAATAAATTATGATATTAATTTATATTTTGAAGCATACCCACCCGGTTTACGCGTTGCTGTGTTATTTTTCACATTTAAATAAATGATATTACATCGTTTACATGCGGATGCAACTCTTCCCTTAGGGGAAGAACTTCATATACTTTCTTATCGGATTTCCGGTATTTAGTGTGCACCCGGTATTTACCTGGTATTTGCTGGGGTACACCCGGGACAGCGTTCACCCGATAATTTTTACTGTGGTACACATACGCTTGTTGAAAGGTATATGGACCTCCTGAACCAAGAATGATTCCGGTAATACTTGAACAATGCGATATGCACACTTTATATAGTTGACAGCTCGTCATACTGCTAGTGAGAAGAGATAAAGAAGTTTTATTTTGAATTTCAAAATTAGATTTTGGTTTCTATGGAAATGATGATTTGTAACATGTGAGAAAAAAAAAGACAAAATATGTTTCACAGCTAGGAACATTTTGTATTCGAAAATTAAATTGTCGTTTATAGTATTTTCCTTTACTTATTATTTATGTTTCTCACCGTTTAAACCTTCCCTGAACTTTCACGAATATTTCAAGACCAAAATTAGCCAAATCGGTCCAACCATTCTCGAGATTTAGCATGACTAATGAATAGCAATTGATTTTTATAAATATAGATAGATATAGATATTTTTAATTTCTTTGTACCTACTACGATACTTAAACTATCACTAGTCGTTCACGTCTTGTTTAACTTCATTGCCGGCTTGATGAGTGAATCGCAATTTAAATATATTGGAATAATGTTACGCCAATTAGAAAAATACCGAAGTAAAAAGATGTTGAGATGGACACAGCATACGTCTATCTTTTTTTTACTAATTCGCGAAAGGGATGAAAAACCTTTTTTTATATATTTGACAACCTAGTTCATTAAATTTTACATATACTGTATTCGTATAAAGATAGAATCGCACTTTAAGGACATTCATGATAGTTGTTTTACTATTAAATTATAAGTAGTGTTTTAAGTAATGACAAATGATGAATGAGTATTATTAAACCATTGAATAAGTAACACAGATTTGACACATTATTTTGATTAAATATCTTATTCGGTAATTTGTATAGTCAATAAATATGTTGTCGACTGTTAAACTTTCTCATTTGTATGTAAACATATCGTAAAATTATAAACATTTAGTTATTCGTCTATGTAACAGAAATGGATATGTTGGAAATATAATCCTAGACAATGGATTCATATATTTACAAACCATTTGTACTATAAAAATATAGATTTCATACTTTCCATTTTTACGGACGTAACAAATGTAGTTCCCTCAGAAAGTGCTCGACACTTTTAAACTCGTCACTTTAAGATTATACCACATAGCACCCATACTTTCTCTTTCTTCAGTAATCGTGTTAGCGGACAGACGTCCGGACATATAGAGAAACAAAATGAAGTATATGATTTTATTTACACCTATATGAATATATTTGTATCTTCAATATTTTCAAACGATAAAAACTAAAGGATTTAGCCTTAATTTCATTTTAAATTGTTCCATGATGCCTAGTCAAATAATTTCGATAGTCAAGTTACAAAATCAATACCTTTGAAAAATCATCCTTTGTTTCAGTAAAGCTCCTATCTATTTTTATTGAAGCATTGTAATTTCATATTTAAAAAATTTATTTATAAACTAAATAAATCAATAGAAATAAAAACAAATAGCAAAAATATAATTCAAAAAATATTATTACATAAAAAATATTTGTTTGATTTTGAAAATAAATTCGTATCAATTATTGAATTTTAGTAAAATTGTTTATAAAAAAAAAAAAAAAAAAACAGAATTGGTTATAATAGCGATATATTTATTCAGTACAATAAACAAAATGCCTACAAATAACAAGAATGAATTTTTAAATATTAAATTATTTTTTATTTAGTTAAAGGCATGCATTGGCTCTTTTTCTTGCGTAAACAATAAATTATTTTAATCTTAACATTTTAATGTTATTTTAAAGATGGACATTTGATAAATAAATTCAGATTTTTCTGTCAGACGTCAAATAAAAGTTTCACACAAAATTTGATGAATATAGATATAAAATATTGAATACTATTTGAAAAATCATGTCAACCGAATTCCGAAGAGATTATAAAAAAACGTGATTGCGACGCAACATGCGACCCTGACATAAGGATTAGAACCGACGGCTTTATTTCAAGACTTTTCGCATTGAGACAGATTATAATGTAGCCGAAACGTAATGTGACGAATTTTACATAACAATTGACAAATAAGATTTTTGCAAATTGTCTAGTTGTTAACAAACAGTCCTACAAAAATCTTGTTATTGATTACAAATCGTCTTACAAAAATCTTGTTACTCGAGCATTTATAGAGAATGAATCTAATATATGTTTTGATTAGGAAATTTGTAACATAATTCGAAGAAAAATAATTATATGATACATGAAATTATGTTATATTGAAACACATAAAAAATTATTAATTACAATCAATATTTTATGCTGGGATGCCACCGTTTCATACTAAAATATTCTTAAAAAAAAGGCATCATTATTATCAAAATACTCAGCTATTTATTTTTTATACATGAAAAATTTATTACAACCAATTCTTTCTCTAGATAAATGATAGAAATATTTGGACAAAACATTTTTTGAAAAACCATTAAAATTACATAAATAACGATAAAACCACTTTTATATTTCTATATATTTTTTATTTATTTTTACAAAATGCATATTACTGGGATATAAAGTACCTTCTTTCATGCCTGAAAAATTGCTTTCGATTTAATATTATTTATCATTAATAGATATGTAATATTTTCGTCGATGGATTCAAATAAATTAGTCTATTTATTTATTTGTATTTTTGAGAACTTGGACATTAAAAATAAAATAAATAATTTATCATTAATTATCAATTTTTTTGTATTGTAATATCAAACATCCCAATGTGTAGAAATTGGATTGTTTCAAAGGAAAACTCTATTTATATACCCATATGTTTCACGTTTGTTATGTCTTCGATTTTTTTTCGTGTATTTCCAATTCTTTTTTATAAATAAAAAATTTTACAATTAATATTATTTTTTTATGATTGCACGAATATTTTCGTCAAATTTGCGCGAATTCAAACAGAAAAACATATTTGTTTCAAACGGTATACTCTTTAAATAAGAAAAATTTTTCTTATTTGCAAAACGTTGAAATGTTGAAAAACAACACTTTATATAAGATAAAATAAAAATAAGAGTGGATTAGTTGCGCCCCTAATGAACACCTAAAAGGAATTAGAAATAATATCAACGTTTCAGGAAAATTTAGAGTACATTTTGGTCAAAAACTGCCCATATATCCAAATAAACCTTTTGTATTATTGCGTATAATGTGGCTTTTATTAGGAATCCTAAAATCTGATTTTCCAACAGGTCACTTAGTTGCTGTTGAAATTTCCTCCATATTTGTCAATTCAGGAGGACTATAAATAAAAGTTTTTTGGATGAAACGAAATTCAAGCAGTTAATTTTCAAGTAGTTTATTAGTCAAATAAATTTTTTCTTAATTGAAAGTTGAGCTTACAGATTATGTTACGGAATTGATTGGTAAAAAAGCCTTCAAATCAAATAATCTCTTTGGGTTGTGTCGCTTTACATTTCAAATGAAACATTTCAAAAAATGAACTTATACGTACGATGATATGAAATGGGAATATTTAGGCTTGTCCAACGCGAGGTCACTACAGCCAAAATTATCATATTAAATTATTCAACTTCATAAAATCGAGGCTTAGTTTTCATTAACTAAATAGCACCATTTTGAAACTCCATTCAATGTTTTGGTTTATTATAATGATCGCTTTCGTAATTAAATAATTTCGTGATTCAAAAAATTCCTGACAAAAAAAAAAATTAATTAATTATTATTAATTTAATTTTCATTTTATGAGAGAAATTTTTTAATGCGTAAGGATATTGTCAGGTTTTACCAGGAAACCAGAAAAAATTGTAAAATCAAATTAAAGATAAAAGTTTCACAAAGTTTAAATTTTATTAGTAAACACAATTTGAGTAATCTGACGTGCACATTCGATAATATCTTTGTAGCTGTCTTTATAATTTGAATTGTTCGCCAAAATTTGGCACTTCTACGATAATTTCTTTATTACAATGAAATAAAACATTATTTTATTTTGTTTTATAATCTGTGTTTTGTTTATATTCGAAAAAATTATTTTATTTTCCTCATATATTTTTACAATAAGTACTTAAAAAAGTACGCAAACAAAGAAATCTATTAAAGATTGTTTATAAATTAAACCCCTCTTTGTAAAAATATTCAAGTATCTATTACAGACAACAACAAAAAAAGCATTTAAAAATTATTATTAAATAGTATTTTCCCTTTTTCTCTGTCTATATGGATTATAATCACAGGCATAAAAATTGGATCATTATGTGCAATTGGATCATCATTAGCATAGAACTGCGAACAAGTTTAAAAAATTTCTTAACGACCACTCACTGTTTTAAATGAAGGAAACACACCGTTCGTTTTAATATTTTAATATTTGTAGACATTTTGAAAATTTCAGTTTAAAATGTACGTTCCCATGACAAGCTTTAAATGCCATCTGGTATGCTCAGAAATTGTGGCATTAATTATAATTGTAATAATTAATGATGAAGGTACGTAGGTACGTGTTTTTCATAAGAATATTCGATACTGAGGCAAGTTATTTAATCCAATAATAATTATTTGTAAAAAGTCCTATTCTTCATTTCTGAGAAATATTAGGACAACCATACAATTACTTTTATAATTTGGAACTCGTTCTTACAATAATACATACACTAGGGTGGAATTCCTAACCGCCCTGTTGATGAAAACAGAAAAAAGTAGATAAAACCAATGCAAATCTTGTTTTTGTACTTTTCCTTATTTACTAATTGGACACTTCGGTTTAAAGTTCTAAGACACCTCAATAAATATGGATAACCTTGGGCATATACAAGTCAAATTATTATTTAAAAAATTTTTTGTAAAACGGCTCTGATAACAATTTATAACAAAAAAAGTTATTAGGCTTTGAAAAAAAAAACATAGCTCCATTTTATATAAATTTTATGATATTTTTGGTTTATGAAATTTTTGGTGTTTTATTAAATTAAAAAATTAAAATGCTGCTTATATTAAATACTCGGTTCGGTACTGGATTTACTTATTTAAACAATTGTGAATTTGTAAGCTTTCTAAAATAATCCCCTACAAAAAGCTTTTGAAATGAAAATGACTAAATTTCGTTGCTTATTAGTGTATGAAGTGTATGTTTTTCATAAAAAACTCTCAAATTGTTCTTTATTTTATTTTTCTTGCCTTATACTTTCTACATTGGTGTAGTATTTAACTATTGTCAACCCATATTGTGAATGAGAGAATAAAATTGAAAAATAATAATCTTCATTATTCATATGATATTATATCTGTCAACAACACTTGGAAAATTCATTTTCAAACATATTCCAGTAGTACTAGATGATATTAATATTCGTTTAGTACTCGTTTGAGCCGAAGAAGTTTGATATATAAAACTACATTTTATTGAAAAAAATCGAAGCAATATATCAAATTAAGTACGATGTGCCAGCCAGCCAACATTGAATACAAATATTATTTAGAAACCCGCAGATTTTAGATGTGTGGGCAAACTTTAAATTGCTACCTTAGTTTAAAAATGATCAATAATTGTATCATTTGATATTCATTAAGAAAATAAATCAAAGTCATTCGCTTATGTTTTCTGCCCTAAACTATATAAAAGACCAAATGAAATGTTCATAGTACAATCAACTTAATACAGGAATTGTCAACTTAATACAGGAATTTTACAATGAAAATGTTCCATTTTCGAAGAAATACATTCTTGTGATTTACCGGTTTAATCAATTGCTAAAATGATTACAAGCTTTTTACCAATAAGTAAATGTTTCCTTTGCAATAATTTTCTACCATATTATCATGAATATTTTATTTAAAATTTGATTTTTGCATGACATATAAAGATCGTCGGTTTAAATCAATCCAATTGTTTTAATCTCAATTGAAGCATATTTACTGCACGAATAGGGTATTGATGTATTTTTTTTTAAGTCTTAAAAACAACGCCATATGTGGACGTTAAAAAATCCAGCTTGACAAACATAAAATGATACTTTATAATATTGGTTAGCTTCTAGGTTCCTTATATTTGTATCAATTTTTTTTTCACGCTAGAGTTTTGATATGGTAGTAATAATAATAATAATCTATTTATTTGACTATAAATGAAAAAAATAAACAATAATTATGTCGGTAGGTACTGCTTTCATATAAAGCTCATTATAAAAACCAAATAAAAATAATTACAAAATAGAAAAAAAGAAGTAATAATATACAATCAAAAATGAATTTACAACAACCATTATATAAATCTGTGTTTTCATAGTCACCGGAGCATGATGAAACTTTTGTTTTGTTTTTTTTTTTCAGATTTATATTTTAAATAATTGGCGACATATTTTATTAGCGAAATATTGTGGATGTTAAGAATGTCAGCCGCAGATTTAATCTTAAGTTTCACTAACATATCTCTGTTGTGGCTTGCTGTACCCGGACAATCTTCCAACAAATACTCCGCTGTTTCAATCGCTCGGCACAACACACATATTCATTCGCCGTTTATTTATTTATTTACTATATAAATACATATGACCTAAAACTCGCTACTATTATCCTGTTATCACCTACATTCATTCAAATATACTGTTGCCTGTTCATAGTGATGCAGCTTGCTGAACATTACGACGGTGTCTTTTGAGTAAATATTACTAATCGATTATCTTCTTTTTCTTTTCTCCAATCATCACACAGTCCAAATTTATCAATCTGTTCAGAGAACCAATTTGTAAGCATTTTTCACTACTGAGAACTATACTCTAACTACAAATCGCATTTTGTATGCAAACCAATGCAACTTACTCAATGTCGTTCTCACTGGAAAATTTTTATATCTATATATATTCGTACATACAACAGAACCCTTTTAACGCTTATCTTTCAGAGTATCAACATGGTCACCCCATCTTACATTAGAAATCAATTGAACTCCTAGTTATTTAAAATTTTTAATCGTTGCAACCATAAGACTAAATTTAATTGAATGAGTGCATGAATATATAAATTACCAAGTTTTAAAGATAATAAAAGTTTATTACTTGAGAATCTTATTTTGCATAAAAAATAATTTATTTATTCAAAAAAAATTATTAACTTCATAGAAATCTAAACTAGATAATACCTGGTAGGTAATGCAATTATGATGTAATATTCTATTAAATATAATTATCTTCGTATAAATTTATTTATTATTTTTATTTCTTTGAATGAATAAAATTTTTAGAAAAGAGATGGAAAAACCACAAAACGATATAAAAAAATTTATATTCTTTGTATACTACAAAAAATAAAATTAGCAAATATTCTTTTATTAAATTTGTTTAATTTTTTTTTTTTTATACAAAGATGTATTAAAACAGCGATTAAATCAAAGTTGGAGAAACCTCCTATTTAACGAAATTATTTTAAAGATGTTCAATAAACGAAAAATTTCAGTATCAAGAATGTTCTGCCCGAAATATCACGAATTATACCTCCCCAAGTTTTACCACATTATTCCTCCCCAAAAAAGTAAAAATTTACGGCCCTCTTTTCCACACTTGCTTCCATGACAGCTAAACAAATGAACTTTTGCGAATACGGTGGTAGTTAGTTGGGTGATCTGTAAGCAATAACTACAGAGTAGCAGGAAGAGATAGCGTCAGGATATTATTTAAGTTAGTGCTTTTCCTGTCAACAGAATTAAAACTTACTTATTACGCTTACGTTAATGAAGAGTACAGTGGACTAGAAATAAATCCACGCCGTACTATAAACAAATAGTTTGAATATCTAAAATCTATACCATATTCATAATCGAAACTTTTGTTGTGTATTTTATCAATAAATTTCAATTTTTTCCCCAATTTCCTAGATCAAATTATTTTAGTATTTTATAAATACGTATTTCGACTACAAAGTAGTCATCATCAGTATGAATGCCGTCACCAAATTAGCAACGAGTAACATCGCCTCAGAGAATCATTACAACTAGCTAATTCATACTGATGATGACTACTTTGTAGTCGAAATACGTCTTTATAAAATACAAAAATAATTTTATCTAGGAAATTGGGGAAAAAATCGAAATTTATTCGAGAAATCCTAGAGTTCTCATTAATAATTATAAAAATATTTTACCAATGTCAATATAAATAATAAAAGTTCATATTTAGAATATAATTAAGTTATTATCTTCATTTGTTTGTAATTTTTAAATTACATTTTTATACATAAAGCCTTCATTTAATTTCTACCATATGTATGGCTAATAAAGTCAGTAGTAAAATGACAACCGAAACATGTTTTTTTTTTGTTTTTTAAGTATAAAAACTTTTCCATAACCTTACCCATAAACCATAAACCTTTCCGTAAATTTTTTGCTAATACTATAATTATTAAAAATGTAAATATCAAGTGTTAAATTAAATATAATCTCAAAAAATCTATATTATTAATTTTTAACTAATCTGTATGTACGGAAGATTATGATAAAAAATTAGGTAAATGCAAAAAAATATTTACAATGAGATTAACAATAAGCAGTACATTATTTTTTTAATATAACAGGCAGTTTAAATAATTCGTGTTTCTACAAACACTAGATATAACATAAGTTATTATATTATTTATATCTACTTATTAAGGATAAATTAAATAAACCGACCGAGTGGGGTCAGACTCGCGAACGGAAGGTTCCGTACCATTATCTATGAAAACAGCAAAGAAATCTGCTGTATGGAGTCCCACTTAAATATTTTCAATTTTATTTTTATTTTAGTATTTGTTGTTATAAGATCAATAGAAATACAAAATCTGTGAAAATTTCAATTGTCTATCACCGTACATAAGATATATAGACTGGTTGATGACAGATAGATAGCGGAGTCCTAGTAATACCACTTTACCCTTTGGGTACAAAACCCAAAAAACTGGCAATACAGATGATATAATTTAATGCATGGAATAATAAAATAATCATGGAAACTTTTAACTATGTCCAATATGAACTTTAAAAATTACGAGTGCACTTTCGACTTTTAAAGTCATTAGTATTTATTAAAAGTGAATTTTTTTTTTTTTAATTTTTAAAGTGAAAATTAGACAAAGTTAAAATTTTCCATTATTATTTTATAAAAATGAATTTTCACAAAATAATAGATCTATTAATGTGAAATAATATATGGCTGTGAAATAAAAACACTTAAATAATGTAACCTTAACGAATCTTGAGCATAATATATATTTCTTTATTTATCTTAAATATGAAAGATACGTCAATTTTGTTGTAGACTTTCTATTAGATTTAATTATGTAAAATATCTTCATGTAATATCAAGCAATGGTTTGAATTGTACCCATATGGATACATTAAAATGTGTGCCCTTTCGCCACACTTTTGGTGTGTATACTAGAGTGTATACAATGATTTTATCGCCAACTATTAAATATTTAAATACAATTCGTATCAATATGTAATTTTTGAAATATTATCGTCATTTGCACAATTTCATTTAGAAAAATTTAAATATCAGTTAACTGACCTTCGATGACTTCTTGTTAGTGCATATAATTCCACATCATTTGGAAATATAATCCTTGCTACTCAATTCGTCTTCTTTTAAGGCATCTTTACCTATATTTTAAAGTCTGGAAAATCATACAATGAGGTTCATGAAATAATCATTTTTCAAAAAATTGTTTTTTCTAAATCAGTCAATTCAAACTTATTCCGTCTGTTTACAGTTTGTTATGTGAACGGTTCCATTTAAATGTTTAGGTTAATTTTCTCATGGGCCGTATTTTCTCAAGATCCAGAAAACTCGAATCAATAACACTTAATTATAAAATCTCATGGAACCATAATTCTATGTTATGGTATGTTCATTTACCACAACAAACCACAAACTTTACAAATCTTGTAAACCAAATTTAACGTAAAAATCAGCAATTTGAAAAATATTACTTGAGAGCAACAACTACATAAAACCATAAATTCTTTCTCCAATTGATTGAATGGAATCAATTTCAAAACGGTCAATTTTTTCCATGCTTAATGAAATGTGATCCACATCAAATTGTTAATCTCTCATTTTGTTTAAACGTCTTTAAAATAAGAATTTGTAGCCAAAACCTAAAATTAATATTTTAAAATCGCATATAAAATTTAAACACAAGGACATTAAAAACTATCACACATAATTTTCTATTAAATCATAATTTTTTGTTAACACTTTGTCAAAATTTTACAGATATTGATGGAAGGTATTGGGGAATTTTGCTGATCTTCGTTGTTGTTACCAGTTGACACATTCCTTCCAACAACCAGTGCGCGACCGATTCTATTTCTCTGTGGCAGATATTGACAGACATGAATCGTGGAGGATCTTTTCAAACAGATGTTTATGTGTAAGATTTGATATATATTCTTACGTGATTTACAATCCATCGATGTAGATTTTTCATGATTTCGATACGTTTCGATACATTATTTCGGATATAGTCTCATTGAACAAAATGTAAATTTCGTACAGTGTAATATTTTTACCAAACAAATATGTTTTTATATGCCAGTCAATATGAATACATTCGCTAACTCGAAGCATACAGGAATTTTCTCTTTAAGGGTTGATAATTGGTGTATATTTATTTTCGCTTTGGTACTTTTCGATCCTGTATTTCAATGGTATTATATTTTGTTGCCATTTATATACACGATGATGTATTGTGTTGATATTATGCTATAGATTAATAATTGATATTAAAATTAATTTCCGAATTAAAAACAATAAATTATATAACAAATTGATTTCATGTCTTTAATAAACTTTAGAAACGTTTTATTGTCTTGGATATCTTATATTATTACTTACACAAGGTCTTTTATTACAACCAGTGTTGGAATCCATTTATGTAAATCAAATTTTTTACATATCTAATATCTAGTTCCGAAAGTATATAAAGTTTAAAAATACTATTTTATTTTAAGAATGTAAGAAAGGCTTGTATTATTAATATTTTAAAAAAAAATTCTAAAATAGTCAAACTTTTGATGTCACACATCTGTTAAAAAGTACAATAAAATTATTGTGTATCTTTTGTAGATCGATATTCATAAAAACTACTTTCAAATGACGATATGAAATGAAAAAAATATCTAAAATAAACGATACACAACGTCTATATACACTGTATACGAAGCTTACCTCAAAAAATACATGGAAACGAAACATTTTTCTTTTATTAAAAACATAAGTTAAAAAAAAAAAAAAAATTAAAACCCTCCTACGGTAATTTGTTCTATAAAGTAGGAAACATACACTCCATCTATACATACACTGCTTAAAATCGAAGCCCCCCTTTTTTGGCTTTGCGTAGTCAGGATATTTATTTCAAAGCCATTTATAGTTATCATTTAATCATTACTGCTTCAAATGTTAATTAATTATAATATTTAAATAGTAACGTAATGACATGCTTAGACCAATCTATAAAGTTAAGCAACAGCAGTCACAATCTGTATTTGGATGGGTGACCACCTAGTACTGTGTACTGTTGTTGTATAAATAATAATAATAATCCCCTTTGGTTAATGGCTATATAGCTGAAAGTAGCTAAAGCCAGAAATTAAAAAAAAAAAAAAAAAAAAATATTTAAATAAAAAACGAAAAATATTATGATTTTATATTATAACTTGCAACATTGTACAATTTCGAAGACTACATTTTTTAGAAATTTTTTTATTTTATAATGTATTGCTTTTGGTTTCGATGAAACGTTGTGAATGAGGACTTGATACGGTTCTAAAACTACTGTAGGTGACAGTAACGTTAGTTAAGAATTTTCTATTCGACAAACTCTTTTTACATTTCTCATTAGTGCTCAACGTACCAAAAAGTTTTATTTTCAAAAATTCTCATCCTTCTTCATTTGCTGATATGTTAATTTAAAATCTATTGGGGTTTAGTAAATGCTATTAATATATATGTTTTTGAATTGTACGAATTACGTACGATATTTTAGTTGATACCCAACAAGACACATTTCAAAGGAAAAATAATTTTTTAAGCTCCAATTTTTCATTTCTTATAATACCTTAACCATATTGTTTTTATTTTTATTTTATACATCCTATAACACCCGGATTCTGATACGGAATCGATTTATACACCATTCATTCAAATCAGTTCTGTAGTTTAGCTGCTATAGTGGAACGTCCATACATACATACACTGCTAAATTAATAAACTATCTTTTTGGCTGTGCCGTCGTTAGATAAACAAGGTTTTCTAGCCCCCTAGAACGAGTAAGCGACGGTTAACGCACAGTTTACGTCCATCTCAAGATATACGTTTTTATTTTGGTATTTTTCTAATTTGGCATAATATTCCAATACAATTCAATTGCGATTCACCCATCTGTATTACTTAATAAAGAAATACATTTTTATTTGCATATTTTATGATTGATTTAAGTGTAGACTTTGAAATCTCTAGATCTCTTCATTTGGCAGAAATTTGATAATTTACATCTCATTCGTATATTCATACGCTCATCGTCATTAATTTTCATGACGGGAACACTACATCTTTATAACAAATTATTGTTCAGTGCATAGAGGTAATAAATCAGTATCTCTATTATTAAATGCGATTAGTATATTTTTTTACATTTACTTAAAGTATATATTTTAATATAAACACTTTGATCTTTAATTACTCAATAATATTATAATATTATCGAATAATAAAAGCCATTTAATTTTCAATTTTATTTACTTATATTACAAAGAGATCTTAAAAAATAATAAATTAAATATGTATCCTTATTATTTTATTTTATTTTTATTAAAATTAATTTTTATTTTGTAGTTAGGTTAAAAATAATATTTTTGTCATTATTGAAATTGGAGTAAATATTATTTTCATTAATATTGTATAAATGGTACTGAATTTTTCACAACGTTATTTTGAAACTTAGTTAAACGGGAAGTTTTTCGGAAGCCATCTTTGAATTTATTTACAAACAAAAAAAAAAACAAAAAAAACTACAAATTTTTAATAATTTCCTTAACGATTCTTTTGTTTATAACAAGTATTTCAATAATTGAAATAAACAATATTTTCATTTGTCTTTTAAAAATAAGAAATTGAAATAATCGGAAAATTTGGAAATAAAATTTGATTTAAGATTTTTCCATAATATTCATATTTAAGGGTTTAAAATATTTGAAAATGAACGAATTCTGTGTTGACTGTGGTGACCACATCTACCGTTTTCTAGTCTACTTTCATCACACACTTCAAAGTATAAATAAAAGTACTATAGTTTCGAAATCGAAGAGTTTCTTTAGGAAATGTTTAGAATCTTATAATAAATTTCAAATATCTGTAATAGTTCTTGAGACATCCGTTAAAACCCTTACCTCTTTATAACTAAACTGTGTTTTACAAATGTTTTCCAATTTTTTCCACAAATTTGGAAATGCCATTCCAAATCGAATGAGATCATAATCATATTTTTCGGAAGCGAAAGAAACAAGTTTTTCTTGAAACGCATTTGTTGGCCATTTTACATATGCAAAATTTCAGAACAATCTGCTAAGGATACCAATTTTAAAATTAAGTTGCAAGATTTGGACACTTGCATGACAATGCATGACAAGGTGACATTCTAAATGCAATATAGCGGATTTACTTAAATCATGCATAATGCGTCATTTTATCAATTCATTCATTCTCGACATTTATCGACAAACGTAACTAAAATTGTAAAAATAAAATATATTTTACAAAAATTTCTATATTTCAGTTATACTAAAATGACCAAAATTACACTATGGAAGGAAATCAGAGCTTGTAGATCAACTAAAAAGAGGTATTGAAACTTAATTAACTAGTTAAGTGTACAAGAAGCTTTTAATCAATAAAATTATTTGTTGAATGGTTATATTTTTACATTGCGAAAACACAAAAGATATCATTCTGTGAACCTCTTAGACCTGTTCGTGGAATCTCAAATGTCGAGAAAAAATAAGGCGCTAGTCATAAGATTACACTATTGCTCAAACATGTATTTATATATATCTACCAATGAGTTATAAAAATGTGCATGCCTTTTTTCAAGAATATTATTGCCTAAAAATATTATCCTACACCCACGAAATTTATTTTGAAATTAAAACCCTTTAATTAAAAATAAAAAACATCTGCGATTTTAAGTGTTTTATTTCATATAAATTTCCAGAGAAGTAAATACAAACATTGTAGAAAAAAAGGTGGAAATAAAATGATATAAAGGATTGTTGATTTCTCTGTTCCATATCCTGTAAGTAAAAAAAGGGTACACACATAAAATTAAATAATGTATGTTGTATTATAATAATAATAACATTGAACTTTTTAATTCATTTGTTGTTGATGTCCAAACTCAACTCCAACTTAATATCTTGTTAAATTATTAAAAGGGTTTATTAATATATACTTTGAGTTGAAAATGTTGTCAATTACCCAAACCTTAATGGATAAAGCTTGTGGGAACATTTACTTTACTTAACGATATACACCTATATACACGGTGTCCATTTTATTGTCATTCGTATCACTCATACTAGAGTACTTTCAATTCCACACCCAATCCGATGTGTAGTAAATAAATCTTCCTATATTACATTTTGCAAAACAAAAATTTTGGTTATAATTACATACTGGTATATACATAAAAAAATTTTCGATTGAATTCTGTTTGTTGGTTTCATTATTTCCTATATGTTCATCTTCATCCGAAATATGAGACATATATCTCAGATAAATAAAATCTTTCTTTTACGAAATATGAGTGCCAATCAAAACATTTGTGTGTATTCATGGTAGAGTTTTAATTTGTGAGTATTCCATAGTGTTAATTATGTTATGTGAATAAATTAATTTACACAATTTAATTTTTGCGTTACCACTTTATTACATCCCATTATGCGACATGTTTCGAATGTTACTCCTTATTCAACTGACAGGCATTAAATATGGAGTAAAATCCGAAACGTATAGCATTATATAGCATATAATAGAGAGATTAAGCAAAAATTAATTAAAAATTATTTATTCACATAATATAATTAATACATTTATGTGTTTTATACATTATTATTTTCTTTTAACCGGCTAAGTGGTCGAGCGAGTAAAGTTATTAACACTTTTATACGCTTGGCGTAAAATAGGATTTTTACACTTCCTTTTCCTGTAAACCAAAACTTACCTCAAATCCCTTAAACTTTCAATAGCGTATGTCTAAAAAATCAATTTCTTAAAGCCCAAAGCAAATAAAATAAATGTATGGTTGAAAGCCAGAAGGCTGACTAATACCGATTATAAACATATTTTAAATGTTATCAATTTGCATTTATTGTTACTTGTATGTATTTAAATTATTATATTTAGTTACTGGCAATAGCTGTGTGATTACAATTAACGGGACGACATTCGCCACCGACGACTCCACCCACATAAGAAAATTAAATTGTCTTAAATTTTTTTCTTAACTATCTTGTTCGTTTTTAGATCATTTGTGTTTTTTTTATTTTCTTTTAAGATTTATTTATATTTATTTATTTAAAACGCTGAAACTACATTTGTGAATCTTTCTGATTAAAATGAATTTCTATATTCTTTATATAAGTTATATAAATATGGAGGATAAATAAAAAAAAAGTATCACCGTGTACACATTGTTGTTTAAAGCAAAGTACTAATGTGTTTGTGATTTCAAAACTATAACCATAAAGCTTTATAAATAGGATGAGCTTACTATGATGGGGATTATTTTGTTCTGCCATACGAAATATATGTGAACCTATTGCAATTTACATATTGATATAGCATATGAAATTATACAGGTAGTTTTCCATTACAGTTTTACCACTTATTTTTTATTTTGTGTGTATCAACTATTAAAAAATATACCAAATTCTGTAAAAAATGGGGTTATATGAGAGAATACAATTTTTGAAAGAAGTCCCGTAGCATGTGTATTCATATTATCGGTACGGGATGGACCGAAACATTTGCGGCTAGTATGAAGTGCTCGATGTTTCACACTGGATAATATTCTTCACCAGGCATAGATCAGACCAAAAACGAACCCTGCTTGGCATTTGGTGTAGATCTGCCTTTCCAAGTCAGTAGTGGCTCTTGATGTTAAAAAATTTTCGTATCGTTTAAGTTGATAAAAGCTTAGCAAGATGAGTAGCTAGATCATAGGTATTCAACTTTCCCAAATACCGTTAACAAAAGCAAGTAATTTATAGAAAAATCAATCCAAAGTTATAATCGAAGGTGTAGAAGAAAGAATTTTGCATAAACATATTTCATAAAACACATTTCTTCAATCCAAATTGATCGAATAGAATAAAAAATCAATTTGTGAAAATGTTAACTTTAAGTAGATATCTTTCAACATTTTGAATGAGGTATAAAAATATAATATAAAAATGCAAATTATATATTTTTGTAACCTAACAGAATCGATTTATTCAGGATTTCCTAGGTATATTATATCTCCTATCAGTATATGTGCAGTAATATTGTAGTTATTAAATATTCATATGTCGCCGTGTATGTGCGGGCATATGTGTAAATCTTATGGAAAATATAGTTTTTCCAATGCGAAAGTAAGATCAAATATGATTATTGAATGCATTTGCATTCAACAAACCAGTTAAAATAGAGTATATTTTATAAAAGCAACCTTCAAAACTAGGACGATTTTGTTTTGAAAATATGCAATGATTTTTCAATTTTAATCTCGAAAATTTTACGCAAAAATGTTTTATTTGACAAGTTAGAAATTTAAACGTAGTTTCTTATTATTGTAACTTACTTTAATATGGAACAGTTATGACTGTGGAATGTAATTCAAAAAAAAAATTTTTTGTTAATATTTCAAGATTCTAAGTACCAAAATACTGAATAATAAGGGACCGAACGATGTCAAATAAAATAGTATATTAACATAGTGTAATTGTTTATTTGTTTGGTCAAATTGAACATTGTCAAATGGAGGGGGAGTATTACCAATAAATCATTCTCTGAAAATATGCGGCAGACATGTGGGGTATGTAATGAGAAAAACTGAACTGTGTTAATTTCTATAGACTCTCAAGAACACATACCCCTAAAACGGGAAAATTTTTATATTTTATTATCTTTAGTTACCAAACTAATAAATTGAACCACGTAATATTTTAAATGAAATTGTTCCTTAATCAAAAACCATTTTATACAGAATAGATCAATTAGTAATCAGCATGAAAATCCGCTTAATTACTGAAAAAATTTCCAAGTTATGTAGTTCATTGGCTGGGTTGACGACTGAAACGTACGCATGATGTTGATGGTTGGATTCTCACCATCTCCATAAAAAGCAACTGTGACATTGGGTAAGCGTAGCGCAATATTCTACCACCGATGTAGAAAGATTGAAACATTCGCACTCATACTGTACAAATAAATCAGGGTCGAAATAGTCAGATAGTAAGTATAGGTAAATAACGCATAGTAAGACCTTCTTAACAAACATTTAGCTCCCCTCCACTATTATCATACAAGATAGAAAATGGCATGCATAATTAAAAAATAAAGATATTTACTATGTAAATCATTATTGAGCAATGCACTTTCAATTAACAGTGTTCATGTTATGTTATGAATTAGAATATAAATAAGGATAAATAATTATAGTTATGCTATTATCAAAGATGTTTTATAATGTGAAAGTTTCATCTAAAGGAATGCTCTCTTCGATTGTCGATTTATTACTGATGTTATAAGGTAAGGATCTTAAAACTGCCTACATCTAAATTTCCAAAATTGAATGTTAATACAAAAACTTTTCAGTTTGGAAAAAAATTAACATATAAAACAGGCTTTATAAGAAATTTCCAATGACAAAAATGTATAAGTTTTAAAAAAGAGTAACTCCTTTCTGTAATATTCTACATGAATAGTTTTTTACCAATCGATGCTTTTTCTATATCGGGCAAAGAATAAATAATAATTTCAATATTATTTTTATTTTTTTCATATTTCATTTTAAATTGTTATCATAAAAAATTAAAATCTCTTCTTTTATATATGCATTGAAAGAACCTGTTTATAGTTATTTCAGAGAAATTAATATGTATGCTTATAGCAACCACTATAGTTCATCTTAAGCTTCGTAATTAATATTTTCTCTTGAGTAGCAAACTGTATTAATAAATGAAGAAATTTCTGCATAAGAAATTTTTTTTATATTTCTCATAAGTGGTACTTTTTTAAATTAAAAATATTATAAAAAGAATTCATATTAATTAATTTTTATAATTTAAATTACAAATGAAAATATGAAATAAGATTACGACTTATAGATCATAGAGCAAAAAATATGAATATTCTGATATTCCAGCTGATGTCTTTTCGGAACATTTTTTATTATGGTCACGAACTACAAATTGAATTTTTCTTTGTTGTTACAAGACGATCATTGAATTGCAGATGAAAAAGCCGTTACTCGCGATTACGTTATAAAACCAGATGCCCGTTATTGATTATTTTACAATATTCACGTTGTCGGTCAATGGGCTGCTTTGTTAACTGTCCGTTAAATGGTAATTGAATACTCTACTTTTTTGAAGAAAATATTCATCGTGTTAACGAACGGGTAAATAAATAGAAAATCCCATGGTTGTATTTATCAATATTGGTAGCGTATCATAAAATTTTATATTCCAATTTTCATAAACGAAAAAAAAAATCGAAATTATTTTACGAAATAGAATTCACAGTTAAGTAAGGGATTTACAATAATAAAATAAAATGAAATCCAAATAAAAATAAAAGTAAAAACATGTATATCAAATGAACTAAAAAGTTTTGATTAATAGAAAAAACACACATATTCCAACCCTTGTTACATTCAACGCCTAGTATTTAAGTGTTGTCACAAAACTTCATATATAAATATAATTAATTATTGTTTAAGATTTCATAACCGGTATTTACTGTACGCATCCAGTGTCACGCAGAATATAAAACATATATCTTTGTGTAATTAATCTTTTCTTGTGAATGTCATTATAAGATTATATTTTTTTACGTTTATAATAAAAAAAGCACTTTTGCAATAACAAAAATTTGTATACATAAAGGTATTTAAATAAGAAAGTTTCGTTTTATAGAAATATTACGTACAAGAATAAACACAGACACATTTATCAGGTCAAACAGCAGAGTTTTGTATGTTAAAGAATTATTTTATTTTTTAATTTAAGAGTGTCTTGCATTATTTATAGTTGATTTTAGTAAATTAATTAATTATAAGTTAAGTTTTACTAAATAAATTAATTATAGCTCTCTAAATTCCTCTCCTCTTTTATCAAAAAATTCTATAACATCTATTTCCATTCTCTCTGGGTGAAGTAACATGCAGTATTCATTATTAGTGAACAACCCGAATCATCATTGTAAAATAATATTTTTTATTAAAAACTACCAATAAACAACTTTCAGCACATCCGTCTAAATTTTAGATGGTTTATGTGCGAAACGAAGATGATTCGATTTAGAATCTAAGAATATATGTAAAGAAAATTAAGACACTCATATACTTGTGTCTTGATTTCCTTAATGTTAATCTCAGACTCGTATTTATACAAATAACAAAGTTGAGTGTTTTATTTAATTAACACGTGAATTTTAGATTACACTTTATTACACATATATGATTTAAATAAGGTTCAATGAAAAACTTTTATTGAGAACCTTTGAAAAATAAAATTGAAAGGGATTTTATTGGATTTTTGGAGGTTGTACATTCATTCAAAATCAGCTAAAGTTTTAAGTTTTCAATTTTCTCAATTTTATTTAACTACAATTATTTTAATGAGCACATTTTACGCTTAAATAAGTTTGAGCAATGTTTCGAAATATTCATCATAGAAACAAAACTTTTCACCATATGATGTTTTCATTCAAGTCGTTTCTATAAATTTGTTGCTGAAATTTGCAAATAACAAGTTAAATAGTATTCGATTTTAATTATAATTAATATCTCTTAAACCATGGTTAAATCTCTTAAACTGTAAGAGATGAAACATAAAAGATTATCATGGTACGTACTATGGAATGCATGTGATTTTTTCGAATATTTTCTCAAATAATAACTTGCATTTATTCGATATACCGAACTATTGCTGTTTTTAGAAGAAAATTGTAGAATTCCTGAAAAATTCTAGTCTAACGGCAGTCAAGTCATTTTTTGTTGAAGAAAAAAAAGTAAAACAAAATATAACCAAATTCACAATTATAAACAAATTATGGTGGTTTTATTCTCTTCATTAGGAAGTTCGTCATTTGAACATTGCGAATCACGCACCACTTGTTTACTAGAAGACATTAAAATAGTCTATATTTATCCAATTGTACATATTTTGTTGCAAAATAATTTCCGACATAAATAACAAATTGATAAAAAATTGTAGGACAATAAATCTATATCTATATATAAGTAGTTTATTTTTTTATCAAACAAATGTATATCCAGTATTTATCTCGATTTAATACAGAATGGGTCTATATTTATATACACAGAGAGAATCAATAGGCTTAGGTTTAGGTATTACAACATAGTGTTGTCACTCAGATTATGGATTATCATTTCAAAGATAATTTCTTTTTAAACATAGAAAAGCATTTCATTATAATCAACAACGTATATTTTTCTTCAATTCATTTTTCATAAAGTTTTTTCAAATTAAATCTGAAATACAGATTTATTTTGATTTAGTTTATCTTGCAGCATATGAAAAGAAAACAATCATCGTGAACATTTCAGGTTTTTGTTATTTTATTAGAACAAATTCATGATAATAATGTTCATATTTTATCTTAAAAATATTGAAATAAAATTAAAAAAAAAAAATTGAATTCAATTAATTGGTTAGTTTAAATAAAACGTAAATTCTTAAAGTATTTTAATGTAACGAGGTAAAAACACGGTGTATAAAGAAGCCTTAAACAAAGAAACACATGACGATTCTCTGCATAAATGTTTATTTTAATTATCATGATATTAATTTTGTTCTTTTGCTGTTACAACTTTAAACTATGAGAAAAAAAAGGTCTTTTGAAGTTTTCAAATATATATATATATATATATATATATATATATATATATATATATATATATATATATATATATATATATATATATATATATATATATATATATATATATATATATATATATATATATATATATAAAATGGTATGAAGGTAATATGATCAGAATTATAAAAAATTAAACTATTATAAATCGTCGAACATCGAACATATCTGTGGTCATTATTAATTTGGTTTTAAAAAATCTGTTTTTGGAAAAACAAACAGATTACATTTTAATTACATTTTATTCATAGAAAATGTTACTTTCATTACGAAACTAAAATATACCTTACCTTTATGTAAGATTTTACCATCATTTCGTAATACCAAGTCATTAATGTGAAAACTTGTGAAAACATATGTACATTTTGATCGAAAATTATTAAAATTACAACACAATTTTAACTTTCGAAAATAATATAAAATAAAATTTATAAAGTTGAAAATTCCAAATAATATATTCATAAAAAGTTTAATATTTCGGAAAAATTATTGAAACCTAGAAGTTATTAAGAATAATATGAAGAATAAAAAACTGTATGAAGAATTCTCTCGAAAATTTGCAGATGAAAATTTGTACAGTACTACCGAGACAGTAAGTTTTTAAGATAGTAACCACTTTTTTATGCTAATGGCACTACTTTATATTTTATGATTCGCAGAGCAAAATAAAATAATAATGAAGTAGAAATTTATTTAATTTATTTACGAAGAAAAAAACATTGTAGGTTCTCATTATAAACATTGATAAACGTACCAAATAAACAAATGTTTACATATGAAGGCAAAATAATTATCAAAGAGATTGACTAATTACACAAAAAAAATTACGCATTATTTATAAATAAAGATATATACACATCTTTAAATAGACACTAATTAAATAAAATTATTTCATTGCCAAATTTATATAAAAATATATAAAAAAAAAAAAAAACATACAGTTTACTACATACATTGAAATAATTTGTAATTTATTATTTCAGTGTTATTATAACTTTTTTTAACTACTAATTATATAAAATTTCCGGCTAGAATTTATCATTACCGCATTAAAATAATAAATAAAACCAGACAGACCAACTCAGAATCAATAGTAAAAATGCAGTCTATACCAAAACATAGAATAAATACAAAAAGAAAAATATTACTCATAAATATTTACATATGATAATTTTCTATGCAGTTTTTTATATATGAATTTTTATCATAATTTAAAAGTCATATCATAAAATGTAAATTTTATTCAATGATAATATGTTTATAGTATTTTTCAATCATTATCGATTTTCCAATATTTTATTTTAAAGAAATTGAGTTATTGATAACAGACCTATGGGGTAGCTTTTTTTTAAAAGCTTTTTTGTCACATGCGAATCGATGTAAGTTTTCTAGATTATTTCTTATTATTAAATTTTCTAAATTTTATTTCAATTATGTCTTGAATATGTTCCAAATTTAATCTATCAACGAATATAATAGTAGATTAAATATTTAACTTTATATTACATAAAGACTTGGTTCGTTGAAAAAACAAAATCGGAGAACCTAAAAATGAGCCGTAAAAACAATAATAATTTTTGTTTACAATTATGCCGATGAATTTTTATAAAACTTCATAGTTTTTTGGTATAATTTCATATTTTGGTAATAAGCCACCATTCAATACAAAATTTAATTTCGAGAGCTTTTTAACGACTGGCACCGTTATTTTCAATTTTGATAAAAAGGAAATTTGATAAGCCTAGGACCATGCAAAGATTTTTGTTATGAATAATATTTTTTTTTTCTGTATTTTTAAATATGTCAATGTTTTATAAAATATATAAGTCACCATGCTTATTTGCCACCAAGGGACGAACTTCATTTATTCAAATTATTTTGCCCATAATTGCTTCTAAACCACATAAAATTAATTACTCATTCCTATTTTTATCAGTTGTGATAGCTCAATTAAAGTTATCTTCAAACATTCCAAACATCTACTATAAGACAAGAAATATTTGGGTTGTGGAATTAAAATAGGACATCTGTGATCCTTTAATTAAATACAAAAAGATTCCTTCTTTAGAAAGTGTATTTATGTATACAATTTACTGACCATTTATTTAAAAAGTTCATTGTATTGAAATTTATTATATAAATACATATACTAATTGATTTATTAAAAATGCAATTTTTGTTCAAATCATCATTCGTCTTTAAGCTATTTCATATTTAACTCAAGTATTTTTTCTCATTAATGATCAAATGCAAATAATTTGCATACACAAGAAATTTATACATTCATAATAACCATTCATTATTGATTAGATAACAAGAGAAAAATTTTAAGGTGGTTGTAGCAGTAATGTTATCTAATAATTCAAAATTTGACTTTTTGTATTTTTGTTTTTATTACTGTTATTTTTATTTTTTTATTTTTTATTTTTTTTTTATTGTTGCACATTTTTCTAAATTCAGATTTAAAAGATTAAAATTCAAAAACGTTTTTACATTTGAAGATCTGAAATGTTTATGAAAATCTCCCTGACTAAAAATTAAATACATAGGTATGACAAATTAGTTTTCTAATTTATAAATAAAAAGTATGGAAACAAATAAGAAAACATGAAGAACCTCACTAGATGACCATTAACATAGAAGTAGAAAATTTTTGTAAGTATGGGTCTTTTAAATGAAAAATAATTGTTAAACAATCAAAACTGATAAAGTATATTTATACATCTAGTGATAGGTAACTGAAATTGAAATAAACGACTTCTTAAATATTACTTTTACGCAATAATATGTGGATTTTGAGTTTAATAAATAATGACGGGCATTGTTTAGCAATTCTTACTTAGTTCAAGTGTTTCTGTGCAGATATCAAGCATATCATGTGTAACACTTGAAATATTGGTGACATTTGCAAAAGTTAGACTTCAAATTCGTGAATAAATCATAATATTCCACCTTGAAGAGATAGATACAAAAAAGTTCAAATACAATAAATGATTTTTTAATAAATATTAAATTTCTTAAATTAACATTAAATCCAATGACCCAGCAAGATGATTTTATTTTTTTCACATTTATACGTCCCGATTTTCATTTTTTTTTTTTTAATAATTCATGTTTTACAAAAATAAATAAAAATTTACAATTTTATCAAAATCAGATGAACGGTTCACGAGCGCTTTATCTCCGGATATATCGAGATGTTATTTCTAAAATGGGACCATCCTGAACCTTTCCAATATTATTTTAACAACATTTTAAATTTTCGATAATTAGTTATTCAGTCGCCTAGATGACTTTTAAAGACCAACGGACACGAAACAAATATATATTCTACATATGTGAAGCATAAGCAAAGATATTATTAGGTATTTTCAATTTTGAAAACACTTATCTACTGTCTATCAATATATTATATCAGAAGCAGAAAAATTACTTTAATTAAAAATGAAAATTAATCTTTACTTTATTCAAATAAAACACCAAAAATCCCTGACCGTGGTTCATCTAAAAATTGTAGACACCACTAATTTTATAATGAATCAATCATCAAATAAATATTTTCAAAGGTCAAATAAACGTGACTCGTGTTAATTTTATTAATCCGGATTGAATATATAATTCAATCAGCACGTTTGAATTATGCATTATAATTATACGTAATCAGTTTTTTCCTCTTCTGTTTTTGTAAAAAAAAAAAAAAAGTAAATAAATAAATTCTTAACTTGTTTTTTAAATAAATTAAAAATCAAAAAAAATTTGCATAGAGAATTAAATTTATACATTCATAATAACCATACATTATTGATTAGATAACAATAGTAAAGTTTTAAGGTGGTTGGGACAATAATGATATCTAATAATTCAGAATTTGTACATTTTGTATTTTTCAAGGTATGTTGCCTTATATCTTATCTTTTATAGGTTTATCAAACTGTTTAAAGTATTTAATAAAATTTAATGGTAAATACGGCTCAATCTATTTTATTATAAAGCATTTATTTAACTTATTAGTAAAAAATAAATTAAAAGTAAAGCTGTTTTTTAAAAAGGTTTTTTACGTTTAATTTATTAAAATCTAACAACAATTGGTACAAATATTTATTCGCGATTTCAAAAATTGCTAAATAAAATTGGTAATTTCAGTAAATTCGAAAAAAATCACACGCATATTTGAATAGAGAAATTAAAAACTTAGTTTTTGTTGTATTCTTACACAAATTTAAAATATTTCAAGCAAATTATGATTTAGATATTAAAAGTATAATTGTTTATCTAAATACAAAATTAAAAATAGTAGCCGGTTGCAATTTATTTTTCCTAAATTCGCATAATTTTTACTGAAATTTATGATTTGTCATATTTTAAAATTAATATTTAATTATTATTATCAATACATCAAGCATTTATTAACGCAAAATAAAAAGAAAATGTGATAGTCAGTCAATTTATGACAAAATGTTTTAAATGAAGTTCATTTGATGAAAAAATACATTTTTTTATAAAATTTGATGAAACTTTAATGTAAATTGTTTTTTTCAATTTTCGCATATAAATTCAAAAAATAATTATCGAAAAGTTATGAAATTCAGCCTACACAATCTTGACATGAAAACGAAGGGCGTATCGAAAACGATTTTCGCGTAAAAACACTTCTATACATAAAATAAAATAAAATTTTCATTTTTACTTTTTGAAATGTTTTTTCTGAAAAAATTGTTATACATGATCCGAATTCATTATTCAATATTCTGCTTGCTAAATTTTATAACATTTGATTAATTATTTTTTTATTTATTTGAATGTGAAATATATAAAAAAAAAAACGCTACGTGCTTATTATAGTTCTTTACAGATTGTCTTTTTTATATACCTTTGTGTTTTGTAACGGACCCTAAAAGATAAAAATTTTCTCAAAATATTTTCTTTCAGTGTGCTTTGCGATTTATAAATTTGTAAAAATCTCTTATTAAGATAAAATATTTTGGTTTCGCATCTGTTCTTTTGCACTCCACTCTAAGTTAAAAATAATTTGAAGTTTTCATCTTCGAAGTATCTACTTGATTTAGTTGCGCTATGTCAATGCGTTTCGATACTAAACAACAAAACGTCATACAGTATGTTTACAAATACAAATATGAATCACTGTATCTAAAGAATATTGTAATACGAAGTTAAATTATATGTGAACTACCTTAATTCACACAACGTAAGAAAAGGTTAATTTATTTGAAGAAAAAAAAGTACTATTTGTGTTCAGTAACTAATATGTTGACCTTGCTATAAAAATTAATAATAATGCTTTTCTCATATAGGAAATATGAAAATATTTGTAATAATTTTTATTTTTGTAATTTTACTATTCAATTAAAATGAAAACAATTATACAATAATATATTATTAATTAAAAATAATTATTGTTCTTTGATGGATTTTTAATTCCTTCATGGATATTATTTGTTTATACATATTTTTTTTTATAATTATTTATTATAATTTTCTATGGTTTTTAAACATGACAAGATCGAAGGTTAATTTCGATCGAGGTATAAATACTTGTAGACAATTTTTGAAAAATTATTGCTTGTATTTTTCACATAGCCAGTGTAAGATTAGTTTTTGTAATTTTTATTTTTTTTATTATATCCCACTATTTTGTTAATTTTGCAAATTTATAAGAGTCTAGCATAGATAAATAATACTCGAATGCAACTGAAAGGCATTTTCGTTTATTTACAAACACAACAAATATTATGAATTTTAGGTTGAATGAAAAATTTTTCAGAAGAGCATTTTTTAGAGTTAAAATTAAAAATGAATTTCTAGGCTAATTCATAAACTTCATTAGAAAAATAAACATAAAACCAAAATCAATAATAAATAATATTAAATATATTGTTCACTATACTGATTTATTTATTAATGGGTCTAATTTTCTTGATTGTTTAGCTTTCTTTCCAATATACACAAGACAATAAATACAATTAAATTTTTATAAAATATAATTTTGTTATATCAGGAAACTATTATAATGAATATTGAAAATAAAAGATTTAAGTTCCACTAGTGTTCAAGATTTGATAACAAGAAAACAAAAATATTTTTGAGAGAAATAAAAATTGTGTACAGCAAAACTGTAAAAAAACGTGATAATTTACTTATTGCTATCAGATTTAGTCCTATGCGCTTCTTTAATGGAAAATAATCAATAAGAGGCGAAATATCTGAATTTGAAAGCCTTCAAATATGAAAGATGAGGTTAAATAAAATATTTCGTCAATTCAAGAATATTTACAAAATTAATCAATTTTAAAAATGGTTATTTAAACATAGGTTCAAACTAGGGGTCGTTTGCATTCGCAGAAAGTAACAAGCGACAAGGCTATAAAAGTAGTTATATCATTATCTTATTTAAAAAGTAAAGTCAATTAATTGAATTATTAAAAAAATTGTATTTTAACAACATATTCATTTTAATGTATATTTGACCCAATATATCTTAATTCGTAGGTATGATATCTTTAACACATTTGAAATTAGAATTGACGTTCTCACATATCAAATGATTTCAAATTTTTATAATGCCCACAAATAACAACAATACAATGCAAATCACAACAATGAATTTATAAGCTCTATAAATAATTGATGAATTCAATAATGTATAAAAACTGATATTTCAATCGTACAGAGAATTAATACAAAATGTTTTAAATTGAATTTTAAGCTTTGATAAATTTTGAGAATGGTCTTATAAAATAATAAAAATAAGTTATTACATCTTAAAATTGTTTATTGAGCTCCCAATATTGTAAGTAAAATAAATCTCAAAGAGAAATCAAAAATGTCATATCAAAATCGGGTAAAGTATGTATCTTAAATATAAAATATTTTAAAATAGAATTTAAGGTGTACAATGTTTTAATCTGGAAATTTTGGGCACTGTTATATTAGAAATTAACAATTACACAAATAATAATAAAATAAAATTCAAGATATATCACCATGCAAGTAATTCTCTAAAGATTTTAACACAACGGCAATTGACTTAAATTATTTATTGTACAAATAAACGCATACTTAATTCTAAGCATCCTCAATTTAACAATCAAATTACCGCGCGATATTAAACAATCACACTCATAAAAATATCTTAAGCAGATGATATATACCTTTTAGGAATGATCGCCAGTCACTTATTAAAACAAACAAAAAATTCACTACAAAAATTTATTTTTTACAGGTACCTTAAATATTACCCAAAAAATTTTCTAATAATGCTACAACTAACAAACACACACTAAAAAATGCACTAACTTAATTTTTGTTTTGGTTCACACAACACTAACATAACTAAAATTGAACACTTATCGAAAAAGCACACGAGTAAAGTAAGAAAAAACAACAACACTAACTTTAGTCAAAAAAATGTACACTATGTGGAACTAAATTTGAATTTCCCACAAAATTGTTTGAGTGTTTTTTGTTTTTGTATGAATATTAGCAGAGCGAGCAGTTTTGCTAGCGAGCTAACTGATTTAGCACACAATACACTACCATTAGAACGCGTGGTAGGTCTGTGACTAAATTCAATTTACACACGAGTCGCGTTGATATGATGAGTAGTAAGCAAGCAACTACTTGCTTTACTGGTGCTTCTTGGTGACTATCTCACATAGTACACTCATACATTGCTGCAACCAATACTAGGGTCTGTTTTCACATGAGCAATGCGCGTTAATGTTTTACATATACAACGGACATACTATCATATCATATTCATTTACCTAGTCAATAGGGTCTGTTTTAACAGTAAGTAGAGCGCGCTAACCATTAATATACGAACGAACAGAGACATATAATATACACACTTACCTAGTTCAACGTTGTCGTTGGACGCCCGTTTTTGTATTTATATCATATTCGTTTAGTTCGTTAATCGCGCGCTTTTTTCTCTCTGTTATCGCATAGGAGTTAGTCAATTGTTTTGAATAATACTAATAAATGATTATTATTATAAATGCATCTGATTATTTTTTTAATATATAATAGTATTATATTATGGGATTTTATCGATATAGAAGTGCAAGAATATGTTTATTTTCGATAAAATACGTTGTATTAATTGTTTGTATAGGTGGTTACATACAAATTAAAAGAAGAATGATTTAATATTACACTCTTTGTTGCCAAATCAAAGTATACATTATTATTATTATGTTGTTTGTTTTTAATCTTAAGTTTGCAACTATTAAAATTATTAAAAGAACTAACAAAATTTAAGAGGGTTTGTTCATAGAAACACCTAATTAGTATATTTCTGTTAGTTCGTCCACCTGCCAAGTTATTTAGTGATCATCAAGATAACTAAAAACTCGAAGAGATAGGAAGCTTTCATTAGGAGTGGTGTATTTTAGAACTAAAAAGTGAGATTTTGTTAGTTTAAACTACTACTTATTGTTATATAACAAACTTTTGATAACTATTGTACGTTAGAAACAATATCATGTAAGATCAAAAAATCAATTATATAGATTTATTGTCAAATATATTTGTTATTTTGGTGGAGGCATTAGTATTAAGAAAAAGGCAACGTTGAAATGATTTTTTCAATAAAAACTCGCGTATTTAAAGCTCCTTTCCCCACAAGTAACATAAGCTTGTTTTTCATCCCCTGATTATCTTATTATTTATAATCACTAACATTTATAAAATATATTATATATGCTACACATTTTGTAATAAGATTATATTAGAATATGTATTATAATTATGTATAGTGTATTTTATGAATACTAATAATTAGAAATAGTAAAAAAAAATTGACAAATGAAAAATTTGCTTATCCAAAGTCTATAACAAACACATTTTGCAATTGTATAAAAGAGACCTTTTGAACAGTCGGAATATAATAATTAGCTGATTTTACGAATGCCAAAATTTTCCTAGCGATAAATTTGAAATTAAATTTAACATGTCTCGTGTATAATACTACTTTATGTTATTTTGGTTCCGTATTTATAACGGGCTGTTTTTTTGATTTTAGCTTACTCAAAACATTCAAATAATAATTATTTTAATTTTAAATTTGTATATTGCATTCAAATGCTTGGACGGTGAATGTTTTTCTCTACTGCTTATACTATGACGGAAAACATAAATTATTAAGTTAGTTTTTAAATATACTCTATGCCGAATTTAAATTTAAAAAAATTCTAGGAATAATTGAATTTTTTTTTTTTATATAATTTGTAGGGAAAAACTTTTTTTTACTGGTATTATTAAAATTGTTTAAGAGTTAGCTATAAGTCTTAATTAAATTTTAAGATGATATTTCAGAATCAAAACTTGTTTTGAGGCATTTTACTGGATTAAATTCATAGACTTTAAAACTATACGATTAATTAGAAAGAATAGTGAAACTTAGTCTACCTATCTTTATGAAATTTAATTATATAAAGCAAACAAATCAAATTTGATTATGATGTTATTGATAAAAGTTTTCTGTTTCTAACTAGCAGAGGGACTTTATACATATAGTATTTTATAAACTAGTACTAGTTTATAATTAATTATTATGTGTTATAGAGAGATTATATTCCTGCAGGAGTAATTATTTTAATTAAAGGAGTTATTATTTTTTCTTCAAGATATTAATTTTTCTTAGAATTTTTTAGAAAATTTATAAACACATACCCGGAAACGTAGAAAATTTGTTTTTCATAATTTGCAGCACTAATTTTTGAGAAATTGCATGTTAAAAATTGCATATTTTAACACGTGGTTTGTTTTCTGTTCGATTTTGAAGCGAACGTTTTATTAGATAACTAAATCAATGATTTTCTTGAAAACTTAAATTCAGCCTGCGGTATTCGTTTAATTACAGAAATGAAAAGGGTACTTAGCATTATTTTTATTACTTTTGTTATTCTGCGCTTGGAAAAGTAATGGAAGGAGTTGCATTTCCACATTTAGGAACGTTCAAAACTCTGTGTAAATAAGAAGCATTCATTTACAAATTTTATTCATTCAAAACATAATCTGTAACTACAATTTCACAAACAAGATTCATTTTAACATCTTTGGAAATGATCTAAAAAGAATAAATTTTGGGAAGTGTATATTTATTTTTTAAAGAAAGACTTGTTTGAATAACTAAATATCCTGTAAATACTATCTTATATTTAGTATCATGAAGAACTTTTTGGAAAATTTACGTTTGGTTATCAATAAGAGTCAAGATTAATTTTAATTTTAATATTTATGTTAATTTTATTATTATCTAGATAAATAATATGCTACAGAATATTAATTTCAGTCTAAAGTTTGTTTGTAACGCTAGAAAATATTGACCACATTTACATAATTTTGGCATATATTTTCATATAATCACCTGATTAGACTGTTTGTCGAACGCCAAACTTCAAAAATGAAAAGAGATAGCGAGTTAAGATCTTGGTGTCGTATTTTGGACCCAAAAAGGTAAACAGTGAGTAAAAATACGTGAATGAGCTAAATCTGTTCTTTGAATCTATCTTTGAATCTGTTCTCTGTCCATTACCAAACTCTTCCACCATTCAAGATAAAACAAAAATTTTATTATCTATATATATATAATCAATTGCTGTTCGTTAGTCTCGCTAAAACTCGAGAATGGCTGGATCGATTTTGCTAATTTTGATCTTGAAATATTTGTGGAAGTTCAGGGAAGGTTTAAAAGGTCAGAAACATAAATAATAAGTAACGGAAAATACTATAAACGACAATTTAATTTTCGTATACAAAATGTTCCTAGCTGTGAGACAATTTTTGTCTTTTTTTTTCTCACATGTTACAAATCATCATTTCCATAGAAACCAAAATCTAATTTTGAAATTCAAAATAAAACTTCTTTATCTCTATTCACTAGCAGTATGTCGAACTGTCAACTGTATAAAGTGTGCATATCGCATTGTTCAAGTATTACCGGGAACCCAGACAGACGTTACGTAATGACAGGCTTAGACCAATCAATAAAGTTAAACAACAGCAGTCACAATCTTTGGATGGGTGGCCAACTAGCAGTACTGTGTACTGCTGTTGTATAAAAAATAAAAATAATAATCATAATAATAATCCCCTTTGGTTAATGGCTATATAGCTGAAAGTAGCTGAAGCCAGAAAAGAAAAAAAAAAGTATTACCGGAATCATTCGTGGTTCAGGAGGTCCATATATCTTTCATTAAGTGTATGGATACCACAGCACAAATCCGGGTATCCGATAATAGTTAATCCGATAAGAAAGGATTTTCTGAAATTTTACCCTTGAGGATAGAATTGTATCCGCATGTTATCGATGTAATAAAATGGGAAAATAGAAAATAACACAGCAACGCGTGGAATGTGTGGGTCTGCTTTAAAATTTATATAAATCATTATTTATTTTGATTTGCCTCAGCTTCATTATTTAAAATTAAAGTGTTGAGAATATGTTGTTATACTTAGAAAATATTGATGTTGATTAGAAATATATGGCAAAACGACGTTTGCTGGGCCAGCTAGTAGAAAACGTAAATTTATAACTGTATAGATTGGACAGAATTTTTTGAATACTAGTTATTAAAAACAGTTCAAATATTGATACTCAAACTCATATGCTGAGCGTTTAAAAAATTAACTCTGTTAGATTTTCACTTGTTAAGTATACATTTCAACAATGCTTACTGGTGAAAAAAATGATTTTATCCAATATTGAGAAACTTACATATACATGAAAAAAATTGACTACGGTCTACATTCGAGCTTCATAGAAATCGAATTTCGAATATAGTTGGTATTTTACTACAACACCGTTAAAATATAAAGTGATCTATAGCTACATTTTATAAACTTATTTAGAGTTGTGCTACGTCTATCAAAGTTATAACAAAAATATTTTCGATGACTCAGAGTATCGGATATAAATCCAAAATTATGAGTAAAGAATTTTATGCTTGCAGCTTTTTTACAAGAGTTTTCCTTTCACCAGTTGGTTATGTGACTTTCTTCTCGACTGAACGAAGTTAATTCTATGTATTAACTAAACGAGTTTGTATTTCTATGTATGAATGAATGTATATTTTTTTCCGGTACGTTCGAAGGCGTTGTCCGATTTCGATGAAAACTTGTGTTTTATTGACACGTTTATCAAATTGAAGAAAATTTTCTTATTCGGGAAAGATAGTTCGCGCCTTTATATTTTCTCTGAAAATTACCAAAATTCTCTTTTGCCATAAGATGTGGTTTTTTTTTTTGATGTTAAATAAAATGGCATGATTATCATCCTCCCTCTATCTATATGCAAGCAAGAAATATGCGGTTATTAAGTTTCCTCTGAGTGAGGCCTACAGTTTACAGAAAGAAAAGTTATTGACTTTTTATTCATAACACAACCGGTATAAATTTAAATTAGTCATTCATTGATTGATGTATGTCTATTTTAATAAATTGGATATTCAAAGTACATTGTCTATTTATGTTAAAGGGAATATTATAATAATACACACCATATGCATGCATGCTGACCATACTACACGGAGATGTTTATTGTGATTTATCAGTTATACTGTACCCACCTAACTTAACTGATGTTGATGATGATAATGATGATAATAATAATGATGAGACTGATAATAACAATAATAATATTGATTATCAATTTACGATATTTCACATGAATTATTTTCAATAAACAACAACAATAATAAAATTATAATTTTATTGTTACTAACTGAAACACGTTGAACAATCAACGACAAAATTTATTTTTAATATTTTCGCTGATTAACTTTGGCTTAGACTAGAATATCGGATCAATAAACCAAATATTGAAAATCTTCATCAACTAACTTAGCACATTGAATAATATTTACACAGTCAAATTTATTATTTAAAGTAATTAATTAAACGATGCAACTTGTATAAAAGCCATTCAATTACTTCTTAGTCTACATGCTTCTTACTATTGCATTATTTGACTAGAATAATCCACCAACGAGCATACAGTTTTATACTAGAAAGAAAAATGTAGTTTTTACATAAAAGTAATAAAGTGCATTTGAAATTATATTATAACATTTTGAATATTGAGACGCTATACGGTCTTGTAGGAATCGGCTCATGTGTACTAAAAACTAATATATGTCAATAGTTTTTCACGATTTCCTTAAAATTGTCCTACTGATGATATAAATCCATATTGCCAAAGGGCTATCCGACGCCATGTTGTATAAACCGAAATTGTTCTTATGATGGCAAGGAATTGTTATTTGATACCAGGAAAATTTTTTCTTATTTCTTTGATGCTTTTTTTACGGATGAATTAAATATTTTTCGAACTATAACCGATTTAAAATCGAAAAATCCCATTTTTATTTGGCTCTTATTAAACAGTTTTTAATTTTATTGTTTTAGAAGTATTTGTAAAAAGGTACATTATTATGTATGTCGTTTCTTGTAAAGCTTTTTCTTCCTCGTAGAATTTGGGTTTTTCTTACTTAAATTGTTTATACCGTAAAAATGAAGAATTTTTCGAAACAAAGATATAAGCATAAAAGTGTTTATTTTTGTCTAATACACAAATAAAACACTTACTACAATTAAATACTAAATATTTGATATACAAGGACATAATTGGCATCATTTTATTTTATCGTAACTGGCATGATTAACGAGTTATTGGCGAACATCCAAAAATAGTGCAACGAAATAGCAGTTTTTCAGCCGTCATTTTGTTAACACAGCATCCTGGGGGTTGTAAATTAGGATTTAGTGTTACCGTAAGGATCTTAAATTCATATTCAAAAATAAGTTATTCTAAAACTTTTAAACAAATACAATTTTTTCTTGATATAAAGGTCGTGTGAATATATTACGAATTTTGTTTATTCTATTATGCATGTATACAAAATTTTTTTTATCCATTTAATGACATCCAAATATCGGCTATTGACATCTCTATTGATTGTAAGTAATAAAATATTCATCATAAAGTTTTATACGAGAATTAAAAAAAATATGTGATGAAGTGTTTCATTCTCTACGCTTTGTTTATACTATAAGCTAATTATGTATAACGTTTCATTTCATGTTTACAAATCCAATAATTTAAATAACAATCACGTTTTATCCTCACTAGTAAATTAATTTGATTTTTAAAATTCGTAATTAAGCTAGCTATATATTTCAAAAATTTAAATGTTATTATAGTTACTAAGAATCGGTACACAAATGTTGTACATAACCTTTTCGTAGGCATATCCTCCATAAAAACTGTTTGGAAGAAGAAGACCTTAGTGTCATCTTAAAACAAAATGCAATAATTACAATATAATACATGGACTGAAAAGTCCCGGGCATAACACATAGATGGTGCTAGTTTTATTGCAGTCACCTTTTTTTCAGTTAATACTAACCTTCAAAAGACAGCTGTTAAAATTTCATGATATTCTATTCATTAGTTTGTGAGTTATTGTGCTAAGAGTGACGCTACTTTTGTTATTTTCAAAACAGTGGATCAAAAACAATTTCGTGTTTTAATTTTATACTGCTTCTTGATGGGAAAAAATACCGTTCAAGCGAAGCAATGGCTTGAAAAGAGTTATAGGGACTCCGCTCCATCAGAAACAACAATAAAACGTTGGTTTGCTGACTTCAAACGGGGTCGTAGGGACACCGATGATGCAGAACGCAGTGGACATCCAAATGAGGCGATAACACCAGAAAACATAAAAAAATCCACAAAATGGTTTTGAATGATCGAAAAGTGAAGTTGCGTGAATTAGATGACATCGTAAAGATATCAAAAGAACGTGTTAGCTTTATATTGCATGAGCATTTGACTATGAGAAAGCTCTGTTCAAAGTGGGTGCCGGGTTTGCTCACTGTTGACCAAAAAACGAGAACGTGTGGATGATTCTGAGCAGTGTTTGGCCATGTTTAAACGTAACAAACCGGAATTTTTTCGCCAGATTTGGTTCCCAGCAAGTACTGGCTGTTCGCAGACCTAAAAAATGTTCTACGATAAGAAATTTCGCACGAATGAAGAGGTTATCGCTGAAACTGAGGCCTATTTTGAGGCAGAAGATAAATCTTTCTACAAAAGTGGTATTGAAATGTTAGAGCGGCGCTGGAATGATTGCGTTGCTCTTGAGATTACGTTGATGAATAAAGCTAATTTTGAACCAAAAAAACTGTGTTTTCTTTGTTATGCCCGGGACTTTGCAGTCCATGTGTTATATAGATATATTATAAAGCTACTAAGCACTACATTTTTGTTTTATAAATTCAGAAAACTAATTTTTTTAATTTTTTTAATGTGTTTAACAGTTTAACAGAATAAACTTTAAATAGAACTCTATACACTACATTGAAATTCATTTGATTTGATTATATTTAAAAATAAACTATTGATTTTATATCATTTCCGTATTTAATATTTCAAATACTAAAAGTTTCTTAAATATTATAGATTGCAAGTGACAATAACTAAAAACACTGATTGCATTTATTGCTATACTAGCTGCGGTACCCGGCGTTGTACCCGAATTATGATGTATCGCACCCTTAATGAGGACTGTAAATTCTATTAAATGTAGATGTATAGAATGTGTGCCAAATCAAATAATTAAATAATTGATATTAAATATTGGTCGGGATTAAAAGTTAATAACTTACATGAGCAATTTTTAAGACATTCAATAGTATTTTTCGAGCGTTTATAGGGAGCGTTTAAAAATTTGCCTTCCTCTGGTCTGATTTCGACCATCGAACTCAATTCTCGCTTCTTTCGAAAAAAAAGCAAGCAAGATCTTTGATCATTATTTAGTAGCAGAGACAGAAATTCAAACCTCCATTGGCACCTGAGAATGACAAACTGCAGAGACTTGTTCACGGCATACTACTGTAGAAGAGCAGTTGAAAGACTACAACCGAACCAATAGCCGTTTAACAAATTATATATTGTTTTATGTAAGGCAAAGAAGTGTTCAAATGATACTAGGGGTAGTTCTTGTATAGCAACCTTAATACGATTTGCAGTATTAGCAGTTTAAAAACAGACATTATTTAGTAGTTTAAGAGTTCGTGAGAAATTTGAGCAAATTTCTTTCTGTAAGCCGATAAGTTTTTTCAGTGACGAAAAGCAGTAAGGGAAATACAGAAACCACGTTCAAGCAGTAGTCATCTTTGTACGTCAACAGCCATAACTTGTTTGAAAGGGGTGAGATTTTATTTGGGTATGCATAGAAAATTATAGGCGGTTTTGATCCCTTATTTTTATTAATGACTAAACTAACTATTTTCATAACTATTAACGTTTTGAGGTTACTCAATTCCCTCTCAATGAGGTTCTATCTAAGGCTCTAGCTAACAACTACTAACTAAGTATTTTGATAACTTTCTATACACTAAAATATAATATATACACATATAGATTAATTATACATTACAATTGATGATTAAAGATCGATTTGATTGATTGATTGATTGATTAGTTTTTCTACTATTTGCCTATACACACAATAAAAGTAGATATTTACATATTCACCAACAGGCAAACAGTGTAAACAAGCAGTGTTTAGCTATAATAGTTATACAATAACTAACCAGCATTATTAAATACAATGCTGAATAGATAATATTGTTTTTGTAAGTATATATTAAATACATAGATTTTTATTTATAAAAAAAAATAATAGATTGCTGAACTGTGAAAATCAAATTTGTATAGCTCTTAGCCTTTATAGATAAAATATATCGAGTATACTTGCTTTCAACACATAATAGTCTAATTTAAATGGGTTTGAGAAAGGAACGTTCATGCATTTTAATAATTTAATATATTACTTTGGTTTATAAAAATTACAAAAGTGCCACCTATTTCTAGAGCACGTTTTTAAAGCGGATGGCATCTATTGCCCCATTTTCAGTTATTTCAAAATAAATCGAAATAAAATTGCTGTGAATAATAATGGCTCAGTTGGCTGTTCTCTGACAAATCCTGTAACAGACTTGCAATATACAACAGAAAACAAAGAAATCATAGTGTATTAGTAAAAGTTCAAAAGGTTTTATTGTACTTGGAATAATGCGTACAAATTATTTAAACAGGAAAATAAGAATAATGACATTAAGGGGGGCGATACATGTAATCACCTTAATTTTTACCGTTTTTTGAGAACTTTTTAAACTGGGAAGGAATGACTGAATCATTTTGAATATTTTTAGGGTTATTTATTATATATTAAAATACACAAAAAAAATTTTTAAAAAATTTTTTTTTTCAAAATGGTTGCCGTAAAAATAAATCTGCCAAGACCCTCTCGGAAAAAGCCATCAATTTGCGGGCGTTCTCACTTTTCGTACGGTGATCTCAAATCAAAAAAATTAGTTTGTACGTGTTCATAAAACATATATCTTCTAGTTAAACCTAAAAAAAAATTAAAAAAGTCACAAAATCGTAAATTGGCACACCTCAGAAAAAAAAAGTTCGATTTTTCACCTTTTTTTCAATGGTTTTTTTGGTAAAAGGGTTAATTTTTGAAAATTTTTTTGGAATGTTTGAGGTTTAACTAAGCTATTACTATAAAGTAGATGTGTGAAAAAGATTCATTGGAATCGGTTGAGAACTTTTTGAGTTATCCCACACCCGCAAATTTCAAAAATGTCGTTTCGAGAAAAACGCGTTTAAAGTTTTGACACATAGAAACTGTATGATTACAGTAGCTTACCGTTAATCAGCGATTCCAGGGCCATAAAGAAGTCCTTCACTACGTTCATAGAACTCATTTTTCTGTAAGTTCCTGTAGACAATAGACCCCAAGAATGTAAATTCGAAACGCAGGTACCGAGAATCGAGCGCTCAGTTACAGAGTACAATAGCGCTCAAGCGTCAAGTTGAGGCGTGACACTTAAATGAGTTTTTAATGTGTAAATAATGATAATTTTGTTTTGAAAATTTACAGGCATATTTTTGAGATGTTATTCTAACGATTTATGAAAAAAAAAATCGATGTATCGCCCCCCTTAAAATGGTATACTCATTTCTACGAATTTTCCTTAAATTTTGTAATTAAAAATTATGTATAATATTTTTTATCAAAAGAGTGCAAAATTAAAAAAAAATCGCAATAAATAATGTTTCATAAACATTCACTTGAATTAATCAGTATATTCAATACCATTGTTCAACTGAAAATTAGTTAATAGTTTTTAGTGTTAGTTTTTATATTTTAATCATTATTATTCAGTAAAACTACATAATAATAATTAGTATTATAGTTATGTGTATAGTAGCTAAATTTGAACTGGAAATTAGGCGAATCTAAACAGGTAAAACGAACAAACATTTCAAACAACAGTAAAACAAACAGCTAAACAGTTAAAGTAAAATATTTTTGATCTGTGAATTTTTCTTTTATTTTTTTATGATTTTAAACTCCATCTATGGATTCGACCCAATAGATAGATGTTGCTCAGTCGCGAACGTAACTTTGATTTTTAAGTCTAGAATATGGCACTGAAATTTCAGCAGATTGTCTGTTTTAGTTTTTAAATAATCTAGATGAAAGACAAACAAGATTAAGCGATAAGTAATTAAGTGATGTTATGAACGCTAATTTGTTAGGAAAATTTACTAGCATTAACAAGTTTAGCTCAAAATTTATAGACTCAATTCCATACATGCCAAGTATAAAAATGTAAAAACTGTAAGAATGTCAAAGTTGGAATAATAATCGCTCAGTAATCGTTAATAGTATAGAGATGTTATTGTAGCCAATATCTTGCTATTTTCCCTATCTTTATTTTCATTTTAATTTTAAAATAATCGAAAGAGGTGCAAAATAGGCTTCTCCTTAAAACTCGAATCGTGAAAAGTGGCCGCTTTGAGATTATATCATATTTAAAAGCCACAGTTACTATTAAACCTTTAAAATACTTGAATGCCATATAATTAAGTTGTTGAAAATATATTGAATGAATACAAATTTGATTGTTTAATGTAAATTGTAAAATTTTATTCTTGAGTAAATATTAACATGTGTTAATGCCTACCTACATATATAATTCTTTATATTTTTATTAAAAAAAAAAAGAAAGAAATATAACAGAATAGCGAGAGTATATAGTGTTATTTTTGCAAAGTAAACTCAAGGTAAGCATTATTTGTATCGTGGATTCACATGGTTAAAATTTAACAAATATTCTGCTACATCCAGACTTGAGATCATTGAGATCATTCGCAAGATGTGCAATGCTTCTGTGCTATTCCGTAATAATGCTTTTACCACAAAGTTATTGGTGAAAATATTAAAGGTGATCCTTTTTCATAGAAGATATCTATGAACTGGCCAACTGTAAACAATATATTTGGAGTACTAATTTCATTTATTTATTTGATAAAAAGGTCAGATTAATTATAATATCGTCGATATTGTTATATGATGTCAAATTATTAAACGTTGTTCAAATTATTTTGTATTATAGTAAGTTTGGTAAATGTCAAAGTTTGAGTAGATCAATTTTTCTATAATATTAATGGGTTGGGTATATACAGAGGCGTGAAAAAATGATTATTTAATTTTTTGTTTTCGTAGTAACAAAATTTAAATTTACCAAACTAACTATGTAGAGTTGTTATATTAATAATACTTTAAAAAGTTATTGCTGTTTTTGTTGGCCCTGTTCCGAAAATTGCAATTTGCAGAGACTAACACAGCATCCTACTGGTTTATTTAAAGTCAATGCAATTAAGTAAGTCTTCAATTCTAATACGCTGTTAAATATATAACGATTTGCTTATCCAAGCATGAAAAAATTAAGTTAAAATTTTTTTTAATGTAGCATAGAAGACGCGTTAGATGTTTTCAGAAGAAATTAAATTTCTTCACTCAAGAACAGGTTTACATATTCTACATTTATAGAATATGCTTGATTATATTAGTTTTAGTCGTGAGTTTATATCTGTAGCAAATATTGACTGCCCCAATAAAATTTTGAATTAGTCTATTTCCGTTTTTACATTCATCCGTTTCTTAGCAAGGTAACTCAAAAACGAAAAGAGATAGCGAGCTATGTGTTTTGTATCGTAGCTGGACTTAAAGATAAGTGAATGAGCAAATTTGATTCATTGAGCCCAATGGATACATGACCGAAATTTCGAACCAAGATAAATGGAGGAAAGATTAAAGAATCCATTGAAAAATTTGCCACTTTTGCATTATAAGCTAAACTATTCGCACTTTTGCATTAAAAAGGCTCAGATAAAGAGTACAAAAGCAACAAAAAAAATTATTTTTCAATAGAATATTCATTAGGATTTCAATCTAAAATTTCATTTAAAAGTCAATTCAATTAAGTAAGTCTTCAATTATAATAGGCTGTTAAATATATAACGATTTATTATAAGATAATTAAGATAGAAAACAAGCATAATATCACTTTATGTTTTTAAACTTTCCCATATATTTGTAGTCTTTTCAAGTATTTTTTTAAGCATCCCGTAGTACTGATTATACAGTCTTTGATGTTTCTGGGGAGTTTTATCTCAGCTGTGATTCTTGATCCTTTAATACAATTAAGCACAATATGTTCAATTTCAACATCAAAATTACAGCTGTCATATTTGGACCATTAACCTTTGTTCAGTAGCCACTGGTGTGTAATCAGAGTATAGCCTATTCCTAGTATGCTTATTACATTACTGGTCTTTGCAACGTATATACAATCAAATTTTTCTTCCTTCAATGTTAGTTACGCAGGCTATGAACAAAAACAAACTTTTAGAATTTTGTGATTTATTGGTTAGGTTTTAAATATTAATTAATATAAATAAATTTACGTATTGAATAGAATTATTAAAAACCTTTTGCAATCAATTAGAGAGCTATATTAGGTCCCTACTTCATACATTTTTGGAAAAAACAAATAATCGAAATGAAAACTAAAAAATGGGTTTATTATGTTGGATAAATGAGGCCCAGATAGAATTTTGCCAAAATATGTTTCTCATCATTAGAAAGATATAAAGAACAATACAATATTCAATAAAAATATCGCCCATAGAAAATTTTCCTCTCTAATTTCTTTTTCTCCCTGTAGCTTCGTTTAGGATGATAACATTTGTTAAAATATTCGTACTAAGAGTCACGCCACTTTTTTCAATTATCTGCATGTAAATTAATCTTATTGTAAACCCGTAAGCATTATTTTATCGTACTGCCAAATTTGAATACACACTGCAAAATTTGAAAAAATAAATACAATATTTTTTATCTTTTGACAACTATTTTCAAGTTTTGAAACTTGGTATTCACTGGAATATTTATACTATATTATATATATTCATAGTCTTCTTATTATATATTATACGGAAACAAATAAGCTAATCGTATCGTATATTGTACGCAGAAAAAACTTCTTAATCGAATAGCGAGATTTTTTAATAAAACAATCACATTCTAGAAAATAAAACTATTTTTTTCAATTGTTTGCATTTCAATTGTATGGTATATTTCAAGCATTTGTTATTTAATAATTCCAAAAAATGAAGTTACATTATAGTTACTGGGTTGAAAGAATGATAGAAGAAATTGCCTTATTAATTACTTTTAGTCGCTATTATATTGCTCCAACAACGAAAAACAACAATTTGATACACGGTGCGCATACTTAAATATTACATACATATTTTTCCTTTGATAAAATGGATCTTAAATTACATATAACGAAGCTTGAATATCCCAATGGAACATAAACTTTTCGTGAATCATAACTATCTAGAAACTCGCTTAAGCTCGATGGCAGGACTACCAGGTTCAATTGTGAATCTGGCGCCTTCACATAAACGAAATCAATTTTTAAGTATCAAATTTAGCTTAAATATCATTTACTAAATTTATGGAGTGTATTTCCAGTTCTTAGTTAAACTAGCAAAATTACAAGCTTTGAGGAAATTGTTGGTTTAAAAACTGATTTTTCGCTTAAGAATAGAAAGTATTATTTATTATTCTATTATGATTTCAGCAAACATGAGCATATTAAATTAACTGTTTTGATGAATTTTAAATCGCAAAACCTAAAATAAACTCTTACACTCAACAGAAGATGAACTTTTTGTTGGGTACCTAGGTACATTTTAAAAGTACAAATTATTTGAACTTTTATTTTTATTCTATTCACTTGGCAAATAGATTATCGTCCAATTTACCTCAGAACCGCATTAAAGAAATTCATAAAAACTTAAGGTTTTAAAATTACTCACTCCGACTTTGTTTACCAAATAGAAAGCTATATTGGCCTCATTATATATCACTTGTTTTGTCTCTACTAATAAAAAACATTTACCCCAAATGAAAAAAAATTTTAAATTTCTATTATCGTATAAAACTTAATATAATATCGAAATAGATTTGGATTGTACAAAATATTAATTATAAATTAAGAGGATTAATAATTTTGGTAAACGTTTAATAATATTGAATTTATTTTCCCAAACAATATTATTACAAAATAAATCTTTCTCTTATACATGGATATATTTATCGCAGTAATAACAAGCAACAGTACTGATCCTGATAAAATATCTAAAATAGTTTTAATATAATTTTCATTTAAAATTACAAAACTTAAGTAGACGATGATAACAATTTCGTTCTATAACAAACTACTCACTTCTACACTTCTACATGATACAGTCTGTTTAGTTTTAAAAGATTTCATATGATACAAATCAAAATGACTAAATTTCAATCTGTGTACGATTGATTCATAGGTGTGAAAGTTATACTCGACATACATAATATGTCAAAGTATGTTAATTTTAGTTTGTAACTCTAGCTAATATTGGCAACTTTTGTTTAAAACATTTTTCCCTAAAATATTTGAGTTCTCCACAATTTTAGCTCAAATTAAGCATAAAACACGTATAGGTAATAACAATACAAATTATTACTATTACCTGGATGACCGAGCTTTGCTCGGTATATTTTTTTTTTAGAAAATTGTGTTTTTTGGAAATTATATCACGTCGAGGCGGAAGACGAGTCCAGCACGCTAACACTTAGCCACTCCAATGACTTTAAATATTAAACAAATATATCATTACATTATAAAAAATTATACAATTATAATAACAAAATCTTATTTGAAATATATTATTCACTTTATTGCGTTGTTTTGTTGGGTTGGGTTGGGCTTAAAATGTAAAAAAAATTAATTTTACTCTTCGGTCGAGCCGGGATTCGAGCGCGGGATCTCTGTATAAGAGCCTCGCACGCTAACATTTAGCCACTCCAATGACTATATGACTATAAATATTAAACAAATGTATCATTAAATTATAAAAAATTTTCGATAAAACACGAATAAAATGACATTTTCTAAAAATGATTCCTAGCTAGATCGATTTATCGCCCCGAAACCCACTATATACTGAATTTCATGAAAATCGTTGGAGCCGGTTCCGAGATTCCAATTATAAATATATATATATATATATATATATATATATATATATATATATATATATATATATATATATATATATATATATACAAGAATTGCTCATTTAAATATATAAGATTATTATAAATGTAATACATATATATCTGTATAGACTGGATATTTACAGTATTTTATGAATACTAATTAAAAATAATCCAAACAATGAAATTCAATCATATGTAGAGTATCTAAACCATTTACTCTATTAGTTGTTATTTTCACTTGTTTTTAATCAAAATTCTCAACCACACCTGGAAATTTTGTGTATAACATAATTTAGTAAACAAATAAACAATCAAGTAACTTCCTTACCTTATCATTTCATCAGCATTAAGTATGCTAACGAAGGCATGAAGAAGATACATAAGGCCGGTTCTACAATAAAAGAAGAAAGCCGATAGTCGTTTGTTGTAAGACTTACGAAAGAACTTTTGCATTGAGATTTAGAAAATTGTATACTCTAACCTCTCAAGTTAGTTATGCTTCGCATAAAAAACGTTCTTTAGATGTAAACATGAAAAACTGGAAAACGGCCTAAGCCGAAATACATTTTCGTATAAACACTTGGTATTAAACTTATTAAATAATATAAGCTATAACTAGTTACATTTAAGGATGGTTTGTAACTTAACGATATGAATATTAATACCTTAAAATCAATATTTAATTAAATATGTTCCTTAAATACTCTGAAATTACTTTATACTTACCCTTTTATACTTTAGGTTACAAACGTTGATGTTACTCTAAAGTTGATTACTAATGTATTTATGTCATTAATATACAAATTATATGCATGTTTTAATTATGTATTCAAAACAATATGTATACAAGTTATAAAGAACAAGAAAAGTATTGATTTAAGTTCTATTGTGCCTGAATATTATTTGAAAATCAATTCAAGTACGATTTGTTAAATTTAAAAAAATCATGAAGTAAAAATTTCTTTACACATTTTATATCTATTAAGACGCAAGACAGAAATAGTTCAATAAGTATATAGAGGACAATATGTTTTGTTATTAATTATTATATATTCAATAAGTTTTGTAAAAATCTTTTGTGCTCATCTGAAGGACAAAAGAAGGTGTTTGACGGTGACCAGAATTTATCCGATATATATTCATTTGAAATAAACAAATTAACAAAATTATTTTAGTGGATAGATAAATCTAGGCGTTGAGCGAAGGAATGATCGAAATTTCAATTTTTGAAAAATTGTGAATCCGTAACAAAATCGAATTTTCTGCCAAAATTACCACGTAAAAAAAATTTTTAATAATTATTTGAAATCTTATTCCTTTGATAAATACCTGAAGTGGATATATCTGAGAAAGGTTGTGTGCTTTTAAAAAAATCGTTTTTTATAATTATAGCTAAGAGCCTAAAAAATTACACAATCATTTTCTTGATTTAACAAGTTTCTTGAGAGAGGTTACGGGAGGGAAACGTATTTCACACAATATCAGATTTTCTTTTCATTAATATTTCGAGTTCTACATAGCATAACACCTCTTAATTTGGTACATATAACCTTCATGCAAATTAAGCGAACATTCTAATACAAGCGAGAATTTAATGTTTATAAATTTTTCGATTTTCTGAGTAGTGGTAATTTTCACACAATATTTGACTTTTATCAATATCTCGATAAAAATGATATTGCGTGAAAAACGTTCTCCTCTCATAATTCTCAACAAAATACAAAATCGAACAAGTAAGAAACACGGATCTGCTTAATTTGAATATCGTAGGTTATGTAGATCTCGAGATATTGATGAAAAATATTGATTGTTTGAAATACGTTTCCCTCTGGTACTACTCAAGAAAATAAAAAATCGAAATATTAAGAAAAACGTAAGTCTTTATTTAAAAAAATTTAATTATATAGCTTGCAAAAGGTTACGTATCTAAGATGCAATACAGTAGAAACGAGTATCCTCACTGGACATTTATATGATACTTCCGTATCAAAAATTTCCGTTGAAAATTTATTTGCTATTATTAGTGTCACATACACAGTTATATATTGGTCTCTCTGACGGGAAGTGCTGAAAACCAATACATCTTACCAATATAAGCGAAGGGAGGGTGGCTAACTAACACCAAGTCGATGATACCTGAGAACATCCAAAAAATCTACACTTATATGCCGAAAATGTGAATTTCCTTAGTTTGATTTCTGCACTTTACCAAAATCAATGTCGATTGTCTCCTCTCAAATACTATTCAACTTTAAATAAGAGAAACATTACATGTTTAAATTAGAGAAACATTACAATGCCATTAGAAACCTTATCGAAATAGTAAAATTATCATCTTATTATATAAACGTATATTTGGTTGCTAATATCTCTATATTCAACGTTTTAAAAATTAATTTGGAACCCATTAGTGTAAACTTTGTAACGCTAGAAAACAATCCCTATTTCAATTAAATAAACAGGAACTATCATAATAAACAAAATCATTTACTGCTTACTATTTTTACATGTATAAAACTTTTTAAATTCTAAATACTATTACTAAGAATGAAAATTATAATGTAAAATTTATTTATTTATTAATTTTATATCAATCATTTTTTTTTTTTTTAAATTTATTACTTTTTCAAATATTTATACATCAGGCCTCTTTCACTAAGCTCCATTGTGCTATTCACCCTCAATACACATATCTACGCTTTAAAATATAGCTGTTATGAAATTTATGACGACATTTTATACAGTCTACAAGCTCATTTCGTATTTTTCAATCCCTTCATTTTATAATGGTTGATGTTAAAAGAGCTCAAGAACGGAAGGTATTTTCATACTACTGCCAAATTTGGCAGGCCATATATTAGGTATTTTTCACAAAAAAAAAAAATAAATTTTTAGTACTAACTTATTTAAGTCTATCAAAATTATGGCTTTATTGGTTGATTTTTAAAGTTACTTTGAAAAAGAAAATTTTTGTATGTTAAAAAGGTCTTTTTTTCAACTCTAAACAAATTTTTTTGATTTTTTTGGTTTTCTTTTCTTGGTTTGCTATTGAGCGTACATTAAAACATAAAAACTCAATTTGTTGGTCATTTTAAATTTTTGATAAATTTGATTAATAAATAATAAATGCGTGATATTTTTTTTATTTTTATTTTATTTTTTTGAAAAAATTGATATTTTTAATAACAAAAATTCAATAGAATCCTAATTACGGTAGTTTTGAGGAATATTTAATTTTTAAAATAATCCTTATTGACAGTCAAAATTTCAGGAAAATCCATCCATCACGATCGAAAATGAAACTTAAACTTTACCAACGCTGGACTATTGAATGCAGAAGAAAAATTGCATTTTTTTACGTTACTATCTTAATTTGTGTTTAAGCTAAAATAGATTCAGTTGTTGATAGATTGAGTTACCACTTAGCTTTAAGAGTTATGTTTCGGGATGATGTTGCCAAAGAAAATGTTGTAGATATTATTATGATTTTATTGATAAAAAGTTTCAGAGATTAAAATATTGTGGAAACGTTGATTGGAAGTACAAAATGCTTCAAGTTTTATAATCTACCATAACAGCTACCGTCAATATATTGCATTTTTGTATAATTTTAATATCAAAGTTGTTTTTATTGACCTTGTTCGCTTTTTGAATTTTTTTTTAAATATTGGTAACTAATTATTTTTCTAGACCAACATGTCTATATTCAGATCACTTCCAGGTAGGGTCTATTTTTTTAATAGATTTATGTAAGAAATGGTTTTTAATGACTGTAGTAATTTACTCAAACAAACATAAAATATTTTTCTCTGCCGACATTAAATTACAAGCGTTACAAACATCACATTATTGTATTTGTTTATTGTGTAAGGTAAGAAAAACTACCTCATATATCATATAGTTTAAAACTCGTAGAGAGAGCTGAGCTTGTACTTGTGTTTGTATTGTACAGTTGTTAGCAAAGCTTGGTGGTGCTGTTACAGACATGAAGATAAAAAAATAATATTTACATTTTATAAAAGTTTCAAGTGAAGAGAGAACATCATCACTTTTACAAAAAGTATGTTATATACCGCTATTATTATGATAACTAAATAAATATTTTCTATGTAATTCGAACTGAATATTACTTCCATAAATGTAAGAGTTTTTTTTTTTTTTTTTTTGTTTTAGTTGCAAGAACTGTAGTTCTTAATTTCTATTGTAGTTCTAAATTGCAAAATTATACTCATAGCAGGTGCTTCTTGTTAAAATTGTATATCCTACTTTATAGGCTAGGATTTGAAATATTTCTTGAAAATGGCTACAATTATTTACTTCAAAACTTGGCTAAAAAAAAATTTTACGTTATACATTTTTTATTTGGAACATATCTCTGGGAGAAGCCAAGTAAGGGAAATTCATTGGAAACACTAAGCATTTGTTTCATACCTGGCATATTTACAAAATAATGTTATATCTACAATTCAATTCTAGGAAAATTTTTCAATTCTAGGAAAATTCGAAACACACACTGTCACATACACACAACAAACGCATTAGTTAAATTATCCTTAAATTAATTGTAAAAGAAAGTTTAAGTCGAAGCAGATATTTATAAAATTTGTACGTTACATCATATTAAAACCAATTTATCACGCTCCTACTTGCGAAAATGATGTTTTCAAAACAATGGAAGCTGATGTGTTTTATTAAGTGTGTATGTTGCGGAATAAATTTGGAATACAATACATTCATGAAAATGATGGTAAACTGTATTTCACAAAAATACACTTAAAATAAACACTTTAAAGAGTTCATAACTGAATTTACCAGATATCAGATACAGATACGTATAAAATTTGCAAACTGTAAAGAATAAGCAAAAGAGAGATTCAATAGTAAATTCTTACGAATCGACAAGTATTGAGGTCGAAGAACAATTTTTAGAAAAATCTACTAAGCATTTAATATTATTAGTACCTGGATGAGCGCATTTTTTTTTATAAATTGTGTTCATTGACTTCGTGTTACTTAACAACGCCATCTGCTGTTGTGTCGTTAAAGCAATTAATTGCTCACAAAAAATAGTATTATTATTCGCCAATAGATGTCAGGAAGAGTCATATTTTTCAGTTGAGACTACTCGAACGCATTGATTATCGATAAAACACGAATAAAATGACATTTTCTAAAAATGATTCCTAGCTAGATCGATTTATCGCCCCCGAAACCCCCTATATACTAAATTTCATGAAAATCGTTGGAGCCGATATATATATATATATATATATATATATATATATATATATATATATATATATATATATATATATATATATACTAAATTTCATATATATATATATATATATATACTAAATATATATATACTAAATTTCATGAAAATCGTTGGAGCCGATTCCGAAATTCCAATTATATATATATATATATATATATATATATATATATATATATATATATATATATATATATATATATATATATACAAGAATTGCTCATTTAAAGATGTAAGATAGTTTTACCAGTCAAACCATTTAAACATGTAAAAAATGCAAATTTTGTTGTTGACATTATTAAATCTTTGCTGTATTGAGTTCGGAGAAAATTGTTCAGGAGCATCCAATTAGCACTTAAATTTTTATACGAATAGTACAATAACTTAATATTAAATCAGCAAGTACCTTCAACGATAGAAATTTATTTTATAATGAACTATTGAATGGCTTAAGGGGGCATATTATAATCATAATATGTATAGTTTTATTGTAAGAATAAGATTTATTACTTTTCTGATTATGATTCGATCGCTAATATCTAGAATCAATAAATTCCAAAAATATAGTTTAATATGAGGTTTATGGTAGAACTAGCATAACTAGGAATAACCAGACGATTTTGCAATTCATTTATCTGCATCTATTTATCTATGATTGTTCTGTTGTACCTTTCGTGCCCGGTATCCTTTTTTTGATTATTTGCTAAGCTCGTTTATTACATTCAGGAATTTACAGCATAGTTTTTGAGCTATATCGAGCCATCAGGTACTTTATAAATAATTAACATTATAAATTTATATATTGTAAATATGTTATAAACCAACTATGAAAAAGAAATGTGGCCTATATTTTAGGTCTTATGACAATGAGTTTTTTAAATGTGTATAGGGATAGGGTCTAAACGTGAGTGAGGTCTATGCTTCTAGTATTTAAGAGCTGGATATTATAAGGATGTAGATAGGCATCTACACTTAGACAATAAGGATATAAAACTCTGCATCTTTATAATATAAAATAGCATGCTTTTTCAATGTTAAGAGACTCGGCTGTGTTTAAAAAGTTGAAAGTAAATATTGTGACTAAATTGATAAATGTTTTTTATTTTTATTTTTTTATTCAATAGTCTATTTCTACATTTGAAAGTATTTTTCTTAACTGTTATAAACTTCGTAAGGTAACGCAGTTAGTAATTATTCGAAATTTCATCATTTAACTTAAAGATAAAGAGATAATCATTTTAATATCCTGAGTTGTGAATCAATGCATACGTTTTGAAACATTAAGAAACTCAAGAGATAATGAAAGAATTAACCATTAAAAATTTACATTGCTCCAGTCGCCTAAAAGGGATTTTTGGATTTATGAGAATCACTCCTATTTTACTTATCCTACTTCAAATTTAAATTCGAAAATTTATCTTGTTATCTTTTTTTCGTTTTGAGTTTCCAAAAAGACGGGCAAGTAAGCTTAATTCTAATTAATAATACTATACTTTCAAGCTATTGAGATTAAAAAAGCACCGGTAAAGGTTTTCTTGGTGTCCTAGCAGTATCGTTTATATTTTAGTATCGAATGCTTTGATTTATATTAAACGACAATTTTTTCAAAGTGTGCCTTCCGCCTTGCTGTAGCCAAACGAATACCCATTTATCATGAATGTAATGCGATTCTTTTAACTGAAGACATTAGCTTTGAATGTTTACATATACAGTGTGAAGTTTGAAACTTAAGACATAATAAATTGTTCGTACATCATAAACAAATATGATTTTAGTTTCATTATAATAATAATAATAATAAAAGAGGAGTTACAGAAGCATACTTACATTAACATTATTCAACAAACTTGTTAGTCTAAATAATATTTTGTAATGTTATATAACAAACAATGAAAACATCCAACGTCAGCCATATCACAGCTCTCAGTGTGTTTAGTTCTATTTAGATGGTACTACGTACATGGATACTTTGGTGCTTGTTAACTTGGTAGTTTTAACCGTTGTTGTTGTTAAAACATTTTGTCATACAATTTAACTAACCAACCAAGTTGTTGTAACATGGTAGGATTAATGGAAAACATCAGCTATAATATGATATTTATTGTGTGAAAATTTAATTTAAGTACTTAAATAATCATTTTGGACATCATGTTTTAGAAAATTTATTCAAAACACTTTGAACAGTTCCGTATAAAACAAATGCTGATTTAGGCACATAGCACACGATGCGATTTGCGTGAAATAGGCGATATCATACATTTGATTTGCTTATGGAAACCAATGTATAGTCGCACACGGCGTGATTTTCGTGATTTGAAAGCATACATGTGATAAAAAAATCGTTGTAAGAATCCTTCGTTCTTAAAATCACATGGGCAACATTTTTTTATTCTTGTTTATATAGTCATATAAATCAATATTTATGACAAAGATAGAGAGTTAAATAATGTTATTTTTAATATTTAAGATTCATGTCCTGAACCATATAGAACAGGCTTAATAGGTGCATCTTATACAGCAGATCATAAATTTTTTAAATACATACATATGCTTAAAAGAAAAGGAACGAGGAGTAGCGAGTATTAAGTAAATGCTTATAATATCCTGCAATATTTATATCTATGAATACATGCTATACTTTTATCAAATATGGTATTGTTGCAACTGTTGTGTCGTATACGGATAGAGATTACTTTCCATAAGAAAATTACATATACGAAATCGCACTGTGTAAGATATGCATAAACAAATACTGAAATCGTAAGAATTCCATCATGATGCGACAACAATCGTATGTAATTTTACATTCGTAAGCAACGTTGTTAAATACATAAGAGCTTTCACCTATAGTATTACTCAGTTAAATGCTCAACCTAAAAAATTTCTAGACATATTTATTATTTGTGGATAGCAAAAAGGGAAAAACCTCTTTCTCTAGGTATACTTCTCCTAATTGTTGTAGCAACGTTGCAATAGATACAACATTCCTTCATTATGGCAGTAATGACGTTCAAGAGTTTATAAACTGATTTTCTTATAACACTTTTCAAGCGTCAATATTAATTTCATTCATTTCAATAACAGAGTAAATAAACAGAAATTAACTTTAGACTTATTTTATAAAATTAAGCCAATACATATTATACTATTACTCAAAAATATAATATATATTGATTCTTATTATTATTTTATATGTTTACAAAATGAACTGTAGAAATACAATAATTGTACAGTGGCTATAATCTGTATCTATTCTTATCACATTAAACAAATAAAACAAGTTAAGGTAACAAATAATATAATTTGAATTATAGTTCAAGTGACCATGAAACGTAAGTCAAACTTTCCATTGTGAATGAGTGAAAAATACGCAGACTCTGGCTAGGTTGATTGCAACGGTCACTATCCGTTACTCACAAGACATTTATTCTAAACATCTAACCGGACAGAGGCAGTACTATGATCAGACGTTGTAACCAAACACACCCGTACGAGCCATCAGGTGGCCCGTAAATCTTAGGCAAAAATCTCGACAAGAGAAGTGAGATTTATATATGAGATTTGTGATTGCTATAGTGCTAGTTTCTTTTGTGATATTTATATACTCTGATTGCTACTTTGTTCTTCATCTAGTTTTTTAATACTTATTATTTTTAAATGTGTAGTTTAAATTTATTTGGTTTTTATTCTTTTAATCTTTGTTTTAATTAATATTGTTTTATATACTGCACTTTGTTTGATCATGCTCTTATATATACCGAATTTTGTAAAACTTTGTATCTTTTCAAGATTATAAAAATACAATTAAAAGTGTTCAAGTACTTATCCCATAAATTAAGTCTTCCTTAGGTTTAACAGAACGAATTTCATCGGGAATTGAACAAGAATTCTTTAAAATTTTAAACCTATATACTTTAAATAAATGGAATGATTAATTTATTTAGGTGCGTTGAAACTAACGTAAGCTTAATGTCTGCTTTAGAAATGTACGTTACTAAATACGGTTAAAGTAGTTTTCGAAATTTCGACTTAAGTTTATCAATTTAACAAAATGATTAACGTTAAATTAATAATTTGAAGTATTATCCTTCCAGGTTCTATGTTCGGTTAGAAGAAGTCCGGTAAAAAACACATACAATAAAAATAAAAATCAACTTGTTACAAGAAAATAATATTATCATATTTGGAAAAACACTATGGTTTTAAAGTTATTTTTGATTTAATAAAATGCTAAACGTGCATTTGTTTAAAGTACGGATGGACTAATGTGATATGACTGTATTTTACAATTGATTTGCGTTTCTATCTATTTCTACGTTTATGTAACCGCCACTTGAATTAAATACTTTCAGTGACTTTTCTGTTCAGGTGAATTAATATTAATAATATTTTAATAGATAAAAGGGGTAGAGCCGAAAATTTAAAGGTTTCATGGTAGAATTACGAAAAACCAAAAACGTAATGCCAATGTCTCAGTCTGGATTATTTCTACGAACTAAATATGAAGGAATTGTATTTTCTACTTATAAAACTAATATTTTATTAATATTAATAATAATTATTATTAAATAAAATATGTACGCTACGGTGTTAGTTTACATACGAGTTTTGTTAAGACATATAATATACATCCTTAAGAATATTATAAATGCGAAATTGAGATTGTTTTGTGGCGTAGCGACCTTTTAAGAGTTCTAATTTCCAAGGAACTACCCCTACAAGGTTCATATGGCGAAATTTTAAATTAAAAAAAAAATTCAAAACAAATCTTTATTTAAATTTGAAATAACAACATTAATGCGCAACAAGCATGGATTTGGATTAAAACGTTATTTTCGGGTCGGCTTCAATTCGAGTAATACCATCCATACTCAACAATGTAATGGATCAAGTTCATCTGACGCCAAAATGCAAAATAATGTACATATGTTTTAAAATGTCTTATACTACGCCAATTCAAATCACTTAATATTTTTAAGACGATGCATATGTGGTTGAAGCTGGTGAAAATACGTACAAAAAATGCAAGCCAAACTGCTAATATTCGTCGAGGTTGAAAATAACTGGAGTCTATTCATCGATTCATACAGCTTGATGATATCATATTTGAGAACATCCTGGTGTGTTTAGCGAACGATGATAGTACATCTATCTTCGGCGTAATTGTACTGGTTTGGTAGCACGCACGTCAATAATGGGTCTTTTTTCACCACGGACTGCAGCTGCTTCGAATTCTATGCTGTATTATCTATCCGACAATCTGAAATATTTACAACGTGGTTAGTAGTATAAATTCAGTGGTACCATAATATTTTACCTGTCGATTGGTATGAATTTCAACCCCAACATCATGATTTGCTGATGTCCAGAGGTGTTTTCTTAAGGTGTTTCGACGGTGCGAGTCCTCCGGATAACATGTGTTTCTTAAGGTGATTATTCTTAATAACTCGAGGCACAACCTGTAATTAATTAAATTGATTAGAATGTCAGTGGTCGTTTATATTGAATTGACTCTCTCAAAAGGAAGCATAAAAACATGGATCATCTGTATTGTTAATTAAAAATTTTACATTAAAGGAGGATGAAACATTCGCCGGAACGATGTTTGGTCGCTCAGATTTAAACTCTAATGACCTTATTTTGATTACGAAGAACTCTTGTTGTGAAATTTAGATTACTATTCACCGCTGATGCTTATATTTATTAAAATTTTTTAATATCTTTGTGAAACTTATGAACTTAAAACACGAAATTATCAACTATACAAACTTTATTTCTGAATAGATCAAACTTGCTTTATTATTATTCAAATAATCTGTTTTTCGACATCATAACAATTGTAAACTATTGTATAATTTTATAATTAGATACATTTGATATTATTTTTATCATTTTGAAAATCATAATAAACGACTCACAACACCTTTTTATTTTATAATACACTTTAAAACATATAGTTTTCATATTTTGTGTTGTTTGGCAGTTCGATTTTATTATGTTGACCACCTTCCACAATATGTATTGATTACTTTCATATGATGCCATCATGCGGATGAATGATAGAAATCACAATCTTGGTTACTCATCAAGTCTTTCACTGTATTTTCATCAGTGTTTGTATTTTAAATGAGGTTTATGAATTTTTAATAAGGATCACCAGACCCCATACCTTCGAGATACGTTATTAACTATAACAAATGCTATTTTGATATAATAACAATTATTTTGCACAATCTTTTGATTTGCTTCATTTTTATCTTCTACAATTTTTTGTCAAAATGTTTTTGTTAACAAATTTAGTTATATGTCAAAATCATTCAAAAACATTCTTCGGCACCTGCTCTCATTTTTATTGAAATTTAAAAAATATATTGTGTGCAAATTAAAATTTTTGTTCAATAATTAGGCTTAAATTTTTCATATATAACGTTAGAGCATTCGGAGAAGTTACCAACCAAATGTTGCCAATTTTCATGAGTAACCGATAAAATTTTATTCTTACTGATAAACTCGAAAACTACATACTTTCCCTCGACTTTACGAAATTCGGTCGGATAAGTTATGATAATTACTTTCTTTTTGACCAAAGTTTTTAGAAATTTTTTCTCTTTCCATTTTATAAATAGGAGAACAGAGACCAAAAAACGTTTGTTATAGGGTGAATATTTCATAAGAGCAATCTAAAAATTACGAAATCATAAAGATTTTGTTTTACTATTTGGCTTCCTATAATAACAAGTTCAATTTGGATAATTTTGTAGTAAATCACCAAGATTGTACAACTGATTGTAGTTTTAAAACGTCTCGAAATATTAAAAATGAAATTAACTTCCGAGCTTATAAATATTGCTGACTTGTATGTTGAAGTTTAGGAACTTCCTGAGCCATTTGTATTTCGTGCTCGACGATCTATCGGTGTCTCAGGGGAACGCACGAATTCTACGACTAATGAATGAATATTTACGTAGTTATGATAAACAAGAGTGGTCCCATTTAAGATTTAGAAACATTACATCAACTAACGGTCCGAGAATATGTTACTTTTTTTGACACAAATACCAATATTTCGAGAATTATTCATCTGATTTTGATGAAATTTTGTATTAAGATGTATGATATATTGAGATTATTCTTCTGAATATTCAAGCGTGCAATTTCTGTTGCCTGTTTCCAAATTGAAACTAATTCGTTGAACCCATATCGTACATGAAGAAATTTTTCGAAGTATATTTCTACATACTGAGAGAGTGTCGTGTCCATTATGTATTTTACTTCTATGTATGTAGTTATATAGAGATGATATATTCCATTACAAATTCTATGATGATGTATGGTTCTTTACGTTTTAAAGATCATTGATTCCAATAATTCATTAATATTTAGGTATGAATGTAAAATCATTCTCCATAAATTTTATAATTACAAAAATATTATTCAGATGTTATTTGGAGTAAAATCAAATAAGATTTAAGCAATTTGCATAATTTATTAGTAATTACATTTTACATTTACATTACAACTGAATATTGTAAATTGTGGTATCTAAATATATGTTTTAATTTCAAATTGTATGCTGTATGTATTTTAGCTATATCTATGCTATTTGAAAACTTTCATAAACTAAAATGGTTTTAAACATTTTCGAGTAACGATTAGAACCATCTGCTACATTCAACATTTATTGTTATGTATGCCATACTATAGTTAAAATTTTAAGATTTAATTAAATATATATACTAAAATGAAGTGTCCTCAATGATTCTTTAAATTTTTTAATATATTATAATCATCTAACGGAGAAACCTAGCAGCCGGTTTTGCATAAGGATAATACTACTGAGGAAATTACTGCTTTATTATTGTATAATAATTCGAACAATAATGACCTGTTAGGGGTGTCATCATTTCAGTTTTACAAAGCTAAAATTCACAAATGTTTAAATATGATATTAATTTTGAGTAAGACATTATTGTGAGTAAAAGAGTGCTAAATAACTGAACATTAAAATATAAATTTACAAATAAGTCAAAACGATCGTGACAACATTGTCACGTTCTAAACATATTGTCGAATGATTATCTCATTTGTAGTATATCAAAATGTATTTTCACTGGTTTTCACGATAAATTTTCATCATGTTTCGAAATCTTAGCAGCGTCAGTTACCAAGGCTTTGTATAATCCCTTTGGTGTAGAGAAAATAAATACTTAGTATCACAATGTTTACTTATAACGCTACTCAAATGAATTTCACAGTTGTAAACTGTTTCCTGATATTAAATCCCATGATGCATACTCAGTATTATTCGAAATTTAATTTAGAAGCCAAGATTCTCACAATCGAAGACAAGAAAATTACAGGATATATGAGCATATTTGTCATTTAATGATGTGCATTTTTAATCAAACTTTTGAATAGAAAATACATCGGAAATTCAGTTTTATATTGCTTTTAATTTATTCCAACGCTACATTTTACGTATTTAACTCAATATAAAAAAAATTTTGTTTAACATTTGAATTGACACAAGTATGACTACACACAAATGTGTCTAGAGGTGAGACGAGAAACGATTAATAACATTTTTAGTTACATTTTTAGCATTTTTAGTATAAAGTATAATATGAACAATACAATTTATAATTAATATAATATTTCATGATATATAAAAAAATAATAACAATATAATAAAGCATTTATAATTTTCACAATATATTTTTAATTATTGTTGATTTAATACATATTTAATATAAAATACTTCTTATTTATAAAGTCTTAGAAAAGGCTTTTTAAAGCATTCTTATTTCTTAAATCTTAAGGTGTTCATTAACTCACGTATCCAACGTGAGTTCAGAATTTATTAAGGATTTCTTAAATGATTCTTTTCGATGATTATTCAGATATAATTCAGATATAATCTCGATGATAATTCGAAATTACCTAAAATTACTCTCAAAGAAGTCACATTGCTATTTAGGACATTCCTATGTTTACTATGATAACAATCAACCATAAGAAAGAATATTATATAGTATCGAACAAAAATAAGTTACACCCACGAAATAATCATTATCGGATACTGTAAATAAATAAATAAATAAATATTTTGCTACATTAAATGAATATAAATAAATCAGACAAATAAATAAAGATAAATAAACATACAGTGTATTTAAAAAGCTTGGGATCCAGAAAAAATATATAAGTATACATATAATTTAATTACAAGAGTAAAATAAAAAGTATAAGCACAAGCCAATACAAAATTTAAAAAAAAAAATTATGTTTTCCCACCCACGATTTGCACTGTAAAAATAAATATTACATACTACATATTTTACACATCCTGTACTTTACTGAAAATAGAAGTAACAAAATCTACATATCAATCGTATGTACTGTGCCAAAATTTTATCCGTAAGAAATATACAGGACACAATGAGACACATTTAATTTAAATATTATAATTTACCTACAAAAACTTATTAGATACACCAAGTTATTGGAAGTGGTCCAAAACGTGTATATATAAACTATAGATACATTGTAGAAAAATCCATGAGTTCTGCTGTATCAAGTAGTGGCGCTAACTTTAAATTTTAAAACACATTGAAAGATAGCATTCCAAAAATGTACAATTATTATTTTTAATTCCAATTTTGAAAATAAATAGTCAATAAAACACAAGTATTTTCGGATTTATTTGTTGCTTACTGTACGAATCTTCATCCACGAAAGAGTACAGTGCAATAAATAGCCCTATGCTGAACGAGTGGATTAATACATAGTCTTTGCCCACCTTGAAGATCCATTCTAATAATTGGTGAAATATATTTTGAAATCGAATAACTAGTTTCGAAGACTTATTATTTTAAGCTGTATGAATATCCTTAGTTTATACCGTTTAAAAATATCTAAAGGCCCGTGTTTTTTAAAGAATATTTGTTGAAAAGAAAAACAATTAAAAAACTCAAACTATTGATTGTACGAAAAAATGTTTCAAATAAAAGTTGTTTTCAACAAGATTATAGAAATTCATTTTTTGTTAAAGAATTTTTTTTTTTTATATTTTTATGTCTAAGGCACATCGCACATGAGGTGATTTGGGTGAAATCGGCGAAATCGCCGATATCGGCGATATCACCGATATCAGCGATATCACAGCATTTTAGTCGCACACGGAGCAACAGAAGTTGCTCCGACTTTGTAACGTTTTTTGAAGAAGGGGTACTACGTAGTTTGTTTACTAATAATAAAATATGTATATACAGTGTCTTAAAGGATGAAATACATCAAGTAATAAATAATATAGATTATAATAGATTATACTTTAAGCCATTTGAAATTCTCATTTCGTCTTACAAAAACGACAAGAGATAGCTAGTTGAACTTTTGGTGTCATATTCTGGATCTTAAAAGTGACTCTAAGTTCGTAAATTGACAAAATCGGTATAATGGGCTAATTAGATCTATGATCCAACTTAACCATAAAAAAAGATTCAAAACAAACACAAAAAACTTGTATGAACATTTTTCGGATATAATAAGAATCTAAATTTTAAAATTTATATATATATATATATATATATATATATATATATATATATATATATATATATATATATATATATTATAACTGAATGCTAATGATTAAAGTAGTTCAAACATTGATGCTCAATCTTATATCGAATATCTAAAAAATTTACTCTGTTATATCTTAACTTGTTTTATTTGTTTAATGTGATTAGAATAGATACAGATTATAGCCACTGTACAATTACTGTATTTCTACAGTTCATTTTGTAAACATATTAAATAATAAAAGAATCAATATATATAATATTTTTCAGTAATAGTATAAGATGTATTGGCTTAATTTTATAAAATAAGTCTAAGTTCATTTCTGTTTATTTACTCTGTTATTGAAATGAATGAAATTAATATTGACGCTTGAAAAGTGTTATAAATAAGTTTATAAACTCTTGCAGAACGTCATTACGGCCAAAATGAAGAAATGTTGTATCTATTGCAACGTTGCTACAACAATTAAGAGACGTATACCTAGAGAAAGAGGTTTTTCCCTTTTTGCTATCCACAAATAATAAATATGTCTAAAAATTTTTTAGGTTGAGCATTTAACTGAGTAATACTATAGGTGAAAGCTCTTATGTATTTGACAACGTTGCTTACGAATGTAAAATTACATACGATTGTTGTCGCATCATGATGGAATTCTTACGATTTCAGTATTTGATTATACATATCTTACACAGTGCGATTTCGTACATGTAATTTTCTTATGGAAAGTAATCTCTATCCGTATACGACACAACAGTTGCAACAATACCATATATGTGATAAAAGTATAGCATGTATTCAAAGATATAAATATTGCAGGATAATATAAGCATTTACTTAATACTCGCTACTCTTCGTTCCTTTTCTTTAAAGCATATGTATGTATATAAAAAAATTTATGATCTGTTTTATAAGATGCGCCTATTAAGCCTGTTCTATATGGTTTATCTAACCTTTTTTTTTTAATATAAACCAGCATTGACAAGTTTTTATTTTTAAATATAAAAAAAACATTATTTAATTCTCTATCTTTGTCATAAACATTGATTTATATGACTGTATAAACAAGAATAAAAAAAAAGTTGCCCATATGATTTTAAAAACGAAGCATTTTTACAACGATTTTTTTATCACATGTATGATTTCAAATCACCAAAATCACGTCGTGTGCGACTATACATTGGTTTCCATAAGCAAATCATATGTATGATATCGCCGATTTCACGCAAATCACCTCATGTGCGATGTGCCTAAGTGGTATTTTGATACCAGCCCCAACCAATAATAATAAGTGAGTGAAATGAGGAGGGTTCACAAAATAACTCAATAATTTTACCATGCAATACACCGAAAATAAAAATGGATTATTAAATTTCGTACAGAATTAATTTGTTAAAGAAATTTGCTTTAAATTTTAAATTTCATTTAAACGGTTTACAGAAATGCGACAAAAAGATGAATTTGGAGGGCATCAAATTTGATTGATGTAATGCTTTATTTGGATGAACCATATAAACAAAGTTGGTAGATGCAGTAGAGATAAATAAACGAAATCTGATTTTGGTCGGGTGAAACAAAAATAAAATTTTCTTTATGTACATGTTTTAAGCGTTTCAATTAGTTATTCTGCATCACTCATTCACCGTATGCCGATAAATAAGCAGCGTCGGATGTGATATTATTTTCTGAATCTTATAGAGTGTAGATTCGCTTATTTATAGAATCTCTGAATATTCCAGCTCCTCATGCTTTTGACAGGCTGAGTGCACCTACCAACCCATCGCTACAATTATTGTGGCAACCACAGGTTTCGCTTAGTAAATGCGCATCCCTTTAGAACATCCGCGGATTTTACGTGGTACATGTCAAAATTAAAATATATTTTAATGATGTTTATTCCAGATTTCTGTTCGTAAGAATTAATGGCAATTTAAAGAAATTCTATCGAAACGAGAAAAAGAATACAATTTCAAAACATGTCATTTTATTAGTATACAAAATTGAAGTAAATGTCGAATATTAAATATGCACCTGTGGACATATTATCTATGGATTGTATTAAGGCAAATACTTCTTTCGATCGTAAAATAGATGAGAGATTCCACTTTTCATAGATTTATTTTATTTTTTAATAAAAATGTTGTCTATGGTAGACTGAAGGGGATTTGTAAAAGGATTTAAAAGGAATATTCTAGAATATAGTTCTATTAAATAAAAAATTTACAATTTTACCAGTAACAAAACTAGAAAATAAAACTAGGTACCGTTTCATACAAATAAAATTGAACGGATTAAATTTATATGAGTGTTTTTATTTTTTGTATTCCAAATATACACATAAAACTTAATAATCAATGAAAGAAACTCTTTTATAAACTTAAATATGTAAAAAGCAAAATCCACGAGATTATAAATAGATTATTAAAAAATAAGCAGAAAACAAAAATAATATTTAGAATAATAAATAATAAAAACATATTGGTATATACACATATTAAAATTTTAAAAATGTATTTAAATTAATTATTCAGTAACACAAAAAAGCTCTCGAATTTCGGGGTCTTACAAAAAAGTTTGTTTTATGTTTGTTTTATATTTTTATACGAGTATGGGAGTGTTATTCTCGAATCGAACGTTCAAAATACTAAGCTCCATCAACGTTACATAACCTTGTTGAGTCCAGTTTAAGAACTAATTTCGAATATTATATCCAAATGTTTACATAACGATCAGAATCATAATTCCAGCCAATAATACAACAACCACTCGACAAGTATGTCCATTATTCTTGAATTATTTCCTTCTAATAAAAATTTAACTGCACACGAGAAAAATCAGATTTTGTATTCTTGGAAGTTTCTATACATCTCTTCGCTTAAATCACGCTCAAGATCATTAGATTCCGAGTTGTATTTTGAAAATTTTAGTAAATAAACATTAAAAAAAAAAACAGTAAAAATATAAAATATTTAGTATTGTCGACTTTACGATGATTTTACCAAATAAAATAAATAAGTAAATATTAAATGTTAATTTTATGGAACACAAAAAATAAAGAATTTGGATACATCAAAAAACACTAATCCGCATATAAAATGTTTTCCTTAATTTTCTATTATTTATGCTTTTATTCACAAAATTTTAAACATTTTTTCCACAAAAAATTGAATGATTTAAATAATATTCCCGTTGGTAAAATAAAATATTTCATTTTTCATTGTTTTATAAACAGTTTGATTTCAGAGATTCAACAATGGCGAACTAGAAAATGCAGTATCAAAACATTTTGATCGTAAATTTACCGATTGTTTTATTGTTAAAAACTGCATAAAAATAGTTTTTAAAATTTTATTTACTGCAGTTTATTAGTAATTGTTATAAATACATTATTGTAAAACATTGTGTATTCAAGTAAAGATTCCACACATTTTTTTTCAAATAATTAGTATGAAGTATTGATAGAAAAGTTTCTCTTCTTAATTTCGTGTTTTTTTTTTCTTTTCCTTTTTTTTTTAACCATTCGCTATAAAGACGCAATCAATAAAAATATCATTAATGAGTATTATTTTCAATAATACAATTGGAACAAACATGTTTTATAAATGGGTAGTTGATTTTATTTGCGTCCAGAGTGTACTGAAACATGTAATGTTCTATTTGAATTAAACAATAGACGTATATTATATTGACACCTGTGTGAAAATGTTTTCGTGCGTAACATTAGCATGTAAAACAAAAAAACAGAAAAAAAACGAAAATGAAATTGAATAAAATACGGTATGAAAAAATTGTCTACTTTTGATTTTTCTATATTAGGTTAGGTATGTCTGCAGCAGATACCTACTTGAATATAGATTTGAATAAACATAATATTAAAGTGTGGTGCCTATGTAAAGTGGACCATGTCAAAACTTCGATAGAAACAAACAATATAGTCTCACAGTCAGGTACATTTTGTGATAAAATTTATTTATGGTCTTTAAAATCGATTAGCATGTACTGAGTGTTTAATTACTATTTTTAAAGTATTAGTTATTCCAGGGATCACCGAGTCAGGAAAATGTTTTAATGGAAATACCTTCTTTGTACTAAATTCACTAAAGTTTCTTTGCTTGAAAAACATATTTCTAAAACTGGTCCTATACATTGCCGTAAAGCAAACAATTTGTTTTAGAAAGTTTCTTTAAACAAGCACCTGTAAGCTTTTGTTCCCAATTCATGTAAGCTATTAGGAAATATGATGCTCAGAGGTAGAAAATAACTTTAAATTTGAATGTTCCTTTTTAAGTCATAATTCTGTAAGTAACTGAAAATAGAAAAGTGAAAAATCAACTACTTTGAATTTAGGCCTAATTGTTAGGTGAATATAATTTAATTCTTAATCAATCACAACTATAAATAGATAATGAGCAACGAGCTGTCAGTTTATATACGCAAAGAACATTATTGAAATTGCTTAGAAGTTGAAATGCAGCTGGAGGTGCGTATTATTTAAGTATCAATTTGAATCGAATTGAAACTTCTTAGTAACCATTCATTTACTACTTGAAAAGGGAGGGAAAATTAGAGTCACTATTATAGCATAATCCAGTTGTATCACTTTGCAATGTGAATAATATTTCACTGATCCTTAGAAGTTTCTAACAAACCAGTATTTTGTTGAAGAAATTAAATTATCTGCTTTAAAACTATCAACATTGACTACAAAATATTTCCAATTCCATTAATTTTTCATTTAAATCTGTCAGATTGACACAACACCGCCATGTAATAAATTTTATTTTCGATCAATCTTGGACAGTGGTTTTTTGTAAATTTTGTTTGAAATACAAATAACTCTGGGAATCAAGGGAATCAACTTGATCAGGTTATTAAGGTTTTAAATAAGAAATTATTCATTCAATTTAAGATAGAAAGATAAAATCAATATAAAAGTTGTTTTTTAATATCATACATTATATTCGAAACGACACAAAGTTTATGGCAGCTATACGGAGGATATTTTTGGGTAGTACAAACTATAATATACAACTTTTAAGATACTCATTTCTCAGACATAAGAGTTATATCGTAGTAGGTTTTTGATAAAGATCAAATTGAAACTTTTGGAATGCCAAAAAGGCTTGCAAATTTATGGTTAGTAATATCCCCTTAATTAATTAGTAATATCCAAAATTTACCTTTTTCTTAAATCTAATTTTAATGGAGCAAACTGGTTCAGCGGAAGTACTGCGCTCTAATGTCAACGGTTTCAAGCTCAATCCTCGTTGCGTCTCTTCCAAAAAATGGGGTCTTTATCTATATAAATTGGAGAAAAAATACCGCACGAATACTGACCACTTTTTCAGTCAATATGCCGTGGTCTAGTAAAATAAATAAATGGCTAAAGCGAAATAAATGGTTCTTGTTTTATTTCATTGGATAATACATATTTATTTTGTTTTTTTTAATTTAAAAATTTTCTTTCAAGGTCTACGGTAGTTTGTAAGACAAGGATAGTATATAATTCATATATGCTTATGTGAAAGATATCGCCGTATTTTTAACCCCGTGGTATATTTGTTACTTTTAAATTTAAGATTTGTATCCATTTCCCCACATGGATACAAATCTTAAATTTGCAATCATGAAATTTTTAGCTTTTACTTAACACGAAAATTTTTGTCACACGGAAAGTCTCGTAAAAGCGCATTCATAATATTATATTGATCATTTTTCATCGCATTCGTCAAAATTATAAAGCACTACCCTTACTCGAAAATAATTTGGTATGAAAGTATAGTGATTTATGCAAAAAAATTTGAACAGCGCAATTTTTTACTTTCTAGGTTTCGAAACAGGTTTAAGCTACTAGTTCAAAAGAATGACTGCGAGCGATTATATTGTTCTATAGTTTAACAGAATTCTTAGAGACTGTTAAAACCTATGATCAAGATTTTGAGCTAACAGCTTCAAAGTTCTAATCCAAAAGTTTTAAATCCTTAATAAAGAAATTGCGTTCAAGTTGTTTGGTTAGCAAAATAAATTCCTTGTTAAATTGAAGACCTGAGAAGGGTACGTTATTCTAATAATAAAGAAGATGTTTTTCGCAATTAAAATTAACTTTTTTTCAGTGAAGAAATTTATGGATTCTATAAACTATATAAACCTTCCACTTATATTTCCATATTTGAAGTAAATAAATTCCCGAAATGTGAACTAAATATATGCATAACTTGATTCAATTCATATCATTCAATCATGATAAACGAGCTTTTATAAATCGCTGAACTCTGCGTTATTATTATTATTTTTATCAGGTATTTAAAATTAAATAGCGTTCTTATTGTTTCCGTTATTACAAGCGAAGCTGCGTGAACACAATATTTATGAATGAAATATGTAATTCGATCGTTAAATTTATAAGAATAAAATTATAACATATAACGTCATGACAACCGCATGAAACAATTCTCCGTGTAGTAATAAGATCGATTTCAAAACAACACTCTATCGTTGGTAAATTTTCCAAAATTAAACTAATTTAAAACGACATAAAATAAAATCATGCCTCTTGAAAATTTCTATTAACTTTTTTCATACAAAAACAGACTAAACGATAGTATAGATTTTTTATTGCAAAAGATAATTGGTAAAGATTGCAATATAGTGGTGTCGACCCTGAATAAACTGAATTGATAACCATAAAAATTCTATGTATGATGTCTAGTGTGTGGTTTTTATTGCGAATAGTAGCTTTAGTGAAGTACGACATATGATTTTTTTGTAAGCTAGACATGGTGTGGTATAAGCTTGTTATATCGAGTATTAAATGCACCAGAATTCATTATATGTTATTATTCTCATAGGCGACATTTTAGGCTAATATGTTTATAGACTGTATCGTTTATGTATTTTAGCTAGAGACTATCCCAATGTATAATAACGTATTATAGTACCAGTCCGCCACATTAATCAGGTATGTTTTATCTTCTGGGCGTAGTAAATCGATCTTGAGATTTTAATAAGCATAGTTTCCATCGAATTTATTCAAGTATCAAGTAGTTTTGTAATTAAACAGCTGACCAAAAACATTAACAATTACATTCAAGTACAGTTCCTAAGTATTGATGTATACATATAATAAAGATACTATTATGGGACTATGGGACAATAATGATTCAAAAAATAATTATTCAAATAAAATAATTTGATGCGTACAATCCTGATACGAAAATGTATGACGTATCGAAGAACTTTGCTTGAAAGCAATTTCATAATTAGAAATCAAAATTTATTTGATATTGAGACAATGTAGCCAAGCTTCATTACAATTGTAAAATTATTTCAATATGTTAAGAATTTTTATGAGAAAATAGCGAAAACAATAGTATTTTTAACATTACTTTTGTTCATGTATTTCCAAATTTGACATACAGGTACCCTATACGGATACCTATCTAAGTATAGACTATACTTTTAGATTTTAATAGTAAATAAAATTATGTTCTGAGCGCCTGAGCTCAGCCGTTTACGGTATGGGTAGATTTAAATCAAAACATGATTGAAGTGAAATTTATTAATTATTATAGAAAAATATTCAACTAAATATTCAGATACTTTGTTTCTGTATATGAATCAGTCATGATTCTGTACCAAAATAAAGAATCATGACTGATTCTGTATTTATATCTGGTATGAATTTGACTGAATAAAGAATTTTTCAAGATGTAATGAAGAATAAAGTAAGAGGCAATAATTTACAAAAAATATAATTTTATTAAATTCAATAAGTATAATTTTACTAAATTCAACTAATATTTTAATGGTAAATTATCTACTTACCATTTTACTAATTAATTAAGTTAAACGGTGTTGTATAAATAAGTTTACTAATTAAATTATTAACTACTTCGCCAAATTAATTGCACAATAAGAATGTTTTATGCGAATAGGTAATACTGTGGTAGAAGATGTTAGCAAAAAAAAAATATATTAAAAGAATAAAGATGCTTTCAATAATTAACGTACCTAAACAAAAGTACATACCAATTATTAATTGAGGTAAAATTAGATAATAATAGAAGAGTACCGCAACGGCGTCTCTTGCATATAGACATTTGATCCTCTGTATCTCCTTTAGAAGAACACTCCATAACCTGAAAGGAATAATGCCTTCTGTCTCGAGGTGCAGCTTCTAGCCATCATCCAGAGCAGGTGATGCTATAGGGTCTTATCCAGACCTGCGGCCTCGCAAAAACAACACAGCTTCTCCAACGGAATTATTCCCATATTGGATGGATTCAGCGTTTAAAACCCGAACATTCTTTATATAACACCTTTAGGATTTCTAAAGTTACAAATGACGTGAACAGAGGTTTCAATCGTCCTCTAGACACGGCCTTCAACTAGGATCGTCACAGATTCCCAAATTATGAAGGTGATAGTTCAACCAATAATGCCGTATCAGGAGACCTACTTCTCTTCTCAACGGTACCCTGGTCAAAAAGGAACAGTTAAATGGTTTAGCTGGGGTAATACACAAGTAAACCTGTTGCATGCTATGCAGTGCCAGTATTTCAAGGTGCGCTGGTCGAAGCGAGCCCTTATTGCAAGATATCACAAAACATCTTTCAATAAAAATAACTGGTTCAAGCGAGATGTTTCGGTCCCTCTCACGCTAATGAATATCTCATTTCCTTTGATTTCAGAATAACCGGGAACTTAGATCAATCTGACTACGTTATCCACTGCCGGGCAAACATTTCCTCAAAGCATTCAAGAACAATCATTGACTGGAACCTTGAATACTCAAAGTTCAGCCGAAGAACAGCTTCTCCTTTAATCTTCCCGGAGTGGGGGAAGAAATTCGGAACATCATCAACAAAGGTAAGCCCGGGGAATATGGCCGTAGTTTTAAGGATTTAGGTTTTTCCAAAATATTAATTTTAAACAAATCTTTAATCATTTAACTATAAAATAACACAAGTAATCAATTAAATCAAATTGTAAGTTAAAATAGCCTTTTTTTGTATTATACTCTGATTCATTCCTTTTTTTATTTTGCATTTAAAATGCGTGAAATGCATAAAAAAGTATATTATTTTTCTAAAATGTCTGAAACTGAATATATATTTATGAAACTCAGTATATAAGATTTCAAAGCGATGGCTGATGACGATAAAAAGTTTATTAAAGTCAAAAATTTCTTTAATTGCATTTATTATGCATTTTAAAATAAAGTACATACAAAAAGTAAAACTCTCCAAACTCTTCAAAACATCCAAAAATACCCACGTGATTTGCGTTGTTTGTATATAGTTATAATACAGACAAAACGATATTTTTAGTTAAAATGTTATATTAAAATTGCATAATAAGTTTGGACTCTTATAAACATTTTTATCAGCATCAGCTATCTTGAAAACCCTTATATACTGCGTTTCATAAACTTTTATGCATTTTTTGTCATTGAAGAAAAACAATAAACCTTTAATATGCATTTTATGCATTTTAAACACAAAAACAAAAAAGCAATGCATCACAATAGCTAGACATTTTTCGTACATTTTAATACTCGAAACACCATACTTTAATCTATATCTATACGAAAACAATAATCATGAATCAAATGAAAATAACAACTGACAGTGTTAATTGTAAAATACTGGACAAGTGCTTCAGTATTAATTTTTAATATATACATTATATATATACATATTATATACATAGTATATTTATATATATATATATATATATATATATATATATATATATATATATATATATATATATATATATATATATATATATGTATATATATATATATATATATATATATATATATATATATATATATATATATATATATATATATATATATATATGTGTTTATTACAAAGTTTAAGCTGAAATTATAATGAGTTGAAACGTTATTCGAAAAAATATTTTAAACAAACATTTTTGTTATTGATTTTTCTCTTCTATTTGTGTATTCTATGGTTCAAAAGTTTGTTTCTGTTTGACACAATGGAATAATTTGGTTTTTTCACAAACTAAAACTTAGTTATTGTCAAGTCTAAAACATGTTAAAAATATTTCAGCTAGTTACTATCTCTTGAGTAAGCTGTTGTATTGAGATCTTGATGATGGACAGAAGGAAGGATAAACAGACATTAGTAAATGGGCTAATTAGGTGATTATAAGAACAGCTATAGCAAAACTTTATTTATATGGTGTGAATTACAATACTATCACCCCATGCGCTTCCATCGTTTTTATTATAAATTACTTTTATGCACAAAGTAAATAATGAATAAAGTTACCATTCGTTAAATGGTTCTGTTGGGAACGTTTTAACATATCAGTCCTTACACAAAATGGTAACTGGTAAGGTAAAACCGACTTGAAGTTAAGTATACGATACGTATCAAAAATTGTGAATTTTATGAGTTTATTATATTGTATGGCAAGATCAATAACGCTAGCCGCAGTAGAATTTCAAAAATTCAAATTAAATGCTTTCTCCAAAGAAAACTAATTCAAAAATTCTGATTGCCGCTGTGCTAAAAACGGAAGGAAATATATTGAAATGAAAGAGTATTATTTTCATAACAGGAATAATATTTTTTTAATGGTTTGGCTAGGTTTCTGGTATTATAAGTTTCGACGATGATAATAAAAAAAAAAAAAAAATCAGAAACTATTTAATTTTTAATGATACAAATTTTTTCTGATAATTTTAAACATTTTATGGCTTATGAGTTTGAATAGAGACTATAAACAAAATAAATTGTAATTTATTTTTTACAAGCAAATATGAATTGATAAACAGGATTCATATTTTGTGATAAAAAATTCTCACATATAAGTAGATATTTAATTAATGTATAAAAACATTTTGGAAAAGAAACTTTATTAAATTAACAATATCGATCTTTAAACACAATATAAAAAAGGTATATTATAATATTACGACATTTGAGAAAAGATTTGATCTTCGCTAATAAATAAAACCATACTTACATCATATTTTCATATTTCAAAGACATTAAAATCGTTTTCACGACGGTTCCTCAGTGTAATTACGTGCGTATTGCGTATGTGCGTTTGTACTCGTATAATTTTTGGGTCGCCATTAAAGAATCCCAAAAACGAATTTAGTGAATTTAAATTTTTGACTGTAAGTTTATGTATAAGGAGAATTACAACCATTGGATTTTGAACTCAATCAGTCCATTGATTCGTGATTCACTCAATGTTTAGAAAATTTTTAACACACAAAAAAATATTTTGTTTTTTTTAAAAACAATCCAATTTTTTTTAACTGTACTTAAATTATACTACATTTTCACAGATAATGCCATATACACCGTTTTAGTTTCCGATATTAAGCCGCATACACACGTGCAACGTTCGCGTGTAACGTAACGCCGTAACGCAACTTTGACGTGCAACAGCAATCTTCGTGCCGACGTGAACGCGAAACACTATCGCATAACGAGTAAACATTAATCTTTTGAATTTTAATTGTATTTAAATATTTCGATACGAACTGAATACAATACAATTTATTGAAATTTATTAGCAAAAACAAATTTAAAGTGAACTGAATACTATTTGGTAATCAAATGGAACGCTACGCAAAACATAGTAATATCGCAATATCGCAACACCTACAAACCATTGGTATCATGTAAGAAGTAACAGTTCAGATTTACGATAAGGTGTTACGTTATGAACGAATATTGGAAGTGTGAATAGGACTTTATATGTTGCACATAATATATTAGATTTTCAAATGAATTTTATCATTGAATCACTGTGCCAATTTTAGCACGCAAGATATCGTGGATTATATACTGCTGTAAACGAACACAATTTTCATATTATCTTATTTATAGCATCAAATTGTCTTTGTTCAAGGTAAAAAGAGTGGCAGTGACTTTCCAATTAAGATTCTAGTTGCTAGAGTGATTTGACTTATCAAAAATCATTTTAATTTGTATCTAATATTTATCCAATCTAAATAATATTTGTCACCAAGATAGCTGAAAATGGAAAAGAGAAAGGAAGCTGAAATTTTAGTAGTGTATTCTTGGCATAAAATGTGACTTTAAAACCATAAAAAATATAAGAAAAACCTACAATACAAAAAAGTGGTAATTTTTTCAAACCATACAACTTTGGATCGAAAACTTTTTTCGTAAAATGTTTGGATTTGCCAGAGAATGAATAAACACATGTATAATTACAATCCATATTATTTTATACATGTATTTATAACTATATATGGTCTAGATATTCAACGTAAATTACGAATTCTAATTATTAAAATTAGTTCAAACATTGTTATACAATCATATGTCAATTATCTAAACAATTAACTTGTTTGCTTTACGTGTTATATTGCCAGTTTAGGACGAAATGTTTATAGTGTCCATTTTATATGAATTGACAGGCACACAACTAAAAAATTAATACATATGGAATAGAATAGAATCGTAGAGATAAATCTATGACTTTTTATGCATCAAAATTTTTTTATTTAAAATATCAATTTATATTTTTGTAAAATTGCACTGATTAAATATTTGTTCAGATGTGAGCAACATTCTGGAACAGCTATATCAAAAATTAGCAAAATTATTTCCAATTTAAAATAACTAGACACGTATCGTTTTATATTTTCATATTATACTTGCAAACGGAGAAAAATTATAGTCACAGTTTTACTAATATAAAATCTGTAAGTTTCTTGACGATTAATGCTTTTAGATTACCTATTTATAAAACTACATTAACTGTGTGCAATTAAGCTATGTTACACTATGGTAATTTTAAAGAGCAAGGTAAATAGTATATAGTAACATTGATCGCAGGAATGATTGGTCTTCACGTTGTAAATAAAAAATTATAAATGGAGTGTGTTTCAGAAGTTGCACGTCTGTCGACTGAGCTATTCTTTAACCAGAACGATACAACCAACTAAAAGATTGAGAATGTCCTTCTAGAATAAAATAAAATAAAAGCCAATTATATATATAAATATATATATATATATATAAATATATATATATATATATATATATATATATATATATGTATATATATATATATATATATATATATATAAGTCTACGCTCAAATTTTTTTGGAAGCTACGCTTCTTCCCGAGATTGATTCCATTTCATTAACAAGAGTGTTATAGATAGAGAGCAGTGTTCGGCTTACCGTGACCTCAAAAATGTCTGGATGAAGTACACTTCAGAATGTAGGGTTGATATAATCCCTTTTCACAACTGCTTTTTAGTTTTGTCATTATTTTTAATAAAAAAATGAACACTAAAATGAGCTGCTTTGTATCAAGAGCCGAAACAGTAGTTCGTATCTAAATTCTCAGTACATAGAGGTAGTACATAATAAATCACGGTTGTAAACTAATTGAACCTGAAAACAAAAAATTAGATACCGCTAAACGTTTCTAATAATAAAAAAGCCAATATAAAGATAAACAACATTAAATCAAACTTCAATATATTATTTTTTAAAGTTCAAACAATCGTCAGTTATTTTTGACATTGATATATTACATCTTTGCTAGTGCATATTTGGCATCGAAAAATACATAAAAAAAACGTTGTTACTTTTATCTAATCAAAGCTCGTAGCCACTATGAATGAACTCGGAACTTTGAATTCAAAACGACACCAAGAAAAATATAACATATATACATCAGATATTATTACGGTTAAATAACCATTATTATTTATTGAAAGTTAGGAAAAAGAACATTTACACAAAATAGTGTATTAGAAATAAGTTTGCATAAAATGTTTAGCACAAATATTCTGCACTGCACATACGTTGATTAACTGATTTAAGCTTGTTCGCAAACCACATTTTTTTTAGAGCGTGTTTTTCGAATACATATATTTAGAATCATACTGTGAGATGTTTGAAATATTTAACAAAACAACAATACTAGTTTAGAATGCTCTTTAATAAATAAATCACGTTTCAATAAATATTCATTCAAATAATTTACCAATTTTATTCATTGTAAAATAATTATTAATAAAACCAGGGATGGATTCATACAAAATACCCAAAGAACGGACAATTTTATATCTACCAGTATATAATACAACTAAATGGTGCTAGTGCATTCATATATGACTGCTATTTATAGACCAGAGTAGATGCCTTAAAAAATGATAAAAAGTGGAAGAAAATTACAGTAGGATGAACGATTTATCTCGTTTTCTGGCCAAACTAAAAGTCGTATGGAAAAAATTTAAATGACAAATTTGTAGGTAATAAAAAGATCTACAACTTTTGTGTAAACACTTTTTTCACATAAACTCAAAATTTTTCAATTGAAAATTAGGGTGCTTTTTTGATATTTATTAAAAATAAGATGAAAAAATAAATATTTTAAATCAAAAAAATTACAGTGTATTTGGAACATAAAAAGGTAAGTTTTCACCAAATTTCGGAGAAAAAAAATTAAAAACCAAAAACTTGGTTTTTTCCATTTTTCACATAAATTTTGAGGTTATTTAAAAAAAGTGTAAATACAAATGTTGTAGATCTCTTTCTTAGCTACAACTTTGCCTTTTAACTTTTTTCCATAGGACTTGTAGTTTTGCCGGAAATTCAGATATACAAGTTTTATCCTTAAAAACTCACCCCCTCCTACTTCCCGAACTCAGATCGCCCGTAATTTATTTTTCCTTTCATTTTTATCATATTATCTTGCATTTCTAATTGGTTTCATACTACTATAATTTTTTTTGTTTTAAAAAATTTCTTATTTTTCCATGCTAGTTTGAATTGAATATGGCTGCTGCAATCAAATGTTTTGTTCATATTGATTCAAGTTATTAATTCAAGTATCAAGCAGTTAAGTAAAAACCTCTTAACATTTGGTCATAAATCGTTCTCACCTACGTGTAATCTGTTTCGATGTGCACTGTTTTGTTACAATTACAGTCACAATAATAGACACAATTGTAATAAAATTACTTAGTATATACACCTGTTTATACCATATGATTGTGGCTCTACAAGTATACTGCTTAAAACTAGTGTATATCGGACCACCAACCGTCGAAACTGAAATAATATCCGTCGAATTATATATTTTTTTAGTGCAAATATTATAGAAGTGGTGGTAATAATTCTAATAATGAATATTTGCAAATCAAAATTTTTGAACCACTCAAAATCGTCAGTTGTAGAATAAAAGAACTTTGTTTTTCAATACATCGCCTGTATAGGCCAAACATAGTGTTGTAAGGAATATACACAGATACAAATGAACTATTATAATTTTGCTGCGATTAGTGCGAGATTTCCAAAAATTTATCAATATTTAAAAATTTTGTAAGCCACTCCTGAAATACATGAAGTGTATATGAACAGTAGTACATTTCAAAATATGTGATTAAATATTAACAAAGCTTATTAATTGTACAGCTTTTCAGCTTTCATTTTAGTTGATGTTGTTAGGAATACAATACATAAATTAGTTAATAAAATATTACAAAATTTGTATTATTTGCTTATAAATTAAAATAGTCGTGTTCAAATAAACGTTGTGTGAAATAATTTTGAATTTCTTTTTTTGCGTACTTTTGTCTAAGAATGGACACCTTCGGTTTTATATAATATTGCAATATGTATAATATATAACTCTTAAAAAAATTTAAAATAGCATTAGGACAATAAATTTTCAACAAAAGTTTTTTATATAACAGAAATTGTTCATCGCTGTTTCGTTTTTATACATAGAGTATATCAATATTTGTCTAAAGTTGGTAGCAATAGAAAATATTTAATATAAGTGATCATAGAAACACCTATTAGGTCCATTTCCGATTGTGTCTGTTCGTTATCAAGATTGCTCAAAGACAAAAAAAGATAACGAGCTGAAATTTTTATGAAGTATTCTAAATATAAGAGCAATGATAGTAAGTTCGTGCCTGATCGAATCGGTCCATTAGGTGTAATTGAGCCTTAACCCAACTTTTAGAACAAATTTTACTTCTTCGAAACAAATGACTTTTTTTAAAAATTTTCTCGTAAAATGTAAGGATTCACCACAAATTAAGCTCAAATTTATCTAAATATCATATATTGGTAATTACAATACATATTATTATTATTATACAAGTATATATAATCGTATAGACTGGATATTTATAGTATTTTATCAATATTAATTAAAAATACTCCAAACAAAGCTATTCAATCATACCCCGAATATCTAATAATATGTTATATTTCGGTCTAACTCACATAAAAATGCTTCTAAACTTAATACTTAAATTTCAAATCCAAGATTGAAGCCGAATAACCTTTATAAACTTATTCAAAAATATCATCGTTAAAATATCAGCAAATAATAGCTTTGAACTCCTGGTTTTAATACTAATTCAATTTTTATTGTTTTGCATTTTTGAAATTGGAGATAAAGTAGTTAAAAAACGTTAGTTTAGAACAAATCAAATTTTAATTTTATGATCTTTGCACAAAGTTCTATTTAAACTTCTTTTTTTAAGGTTTTAACGCTTTTTTACTCTTGTTGTATAACTGTCACCATTTCGTATTTTACAAGATAGGTAAATGCGGTTTTCTACAATGAATGTTAAATACTATGAGAAGTAGGAAACTTGTTGCACCCTGCTCTCCTATTTAGCAGAAGTCTCTATAACTTTTTTTTTTGTTCAGCAACGTATTTTTTAATCGATGAGAAGCGAAGTGACTACTTGATCAGGGGAAATAGGAAAAAATTATGTTTTCTTTAATGTACCCCCTGCTTTCTGTATAATCGCGAAAGATGCTGTTTTATACTTACTACAGAGCTAAAACTGGGAATTGAGACATTACAGCATTGGAAACTATTTATAAATCGTTCAGTTTATTATAATTTAGTTATAATATAAACAATGCTTAATTTACAAAAATAATATTTTACACGTCGATCTTGTTAATTATGTAAATTCTACCGATTTGTATAAGCGGTGACTGAATCAGTAGAACTATCTTGTTTTCAGACTATTTAAAAACTACACTTAAGCCTTTTTCAGATTGATTAAGAAATTTTGTCAAGAAACAAGTAATTTAGTATCTTTACGTGTACGTAGCCACATTTCATTCATGTGTCTTGTAAATATACTTTATCATGTAGTTAGAAAAATTCAATTTTTGTGCAAATAGTATCACAAAAAGAGAAAAATAAACTTATAAAGAAATCATGACATTCAGGTTTTGCACCGATTACCACTGACGTTTTACAATATACCTATCAGCCACAATACTTACAATATGACCGTGAAACATTTATATATGAAATTTAATTATTTACTATAACTATTTAAGTACACTATAAACAATGAGTGTATATCGATACATCGCTGAATTAAACTACTTCCTAATTGACGAAATTACTTGATCAATTAACGTTAGAGAGCTTTAATTTGAGTTATTCCATAGTATTAATTATATCACGTGGATAAATAAATCTATACACTTCAATTTTTTTATTTTACTTAACCACTTTATTTTATTCTAATTATGAAACATGTTTCAAATGTTACTCCATATTAAACTGCAGTTATCAACATTCGAAACATGTCACATAATTAGAATAAAATAAAGTGGTTAAGCAAAATAAAAAAATTGAAGTGTGTAAATTTATTTATCCACCTAACATATTTAATACTTGATCCATATTATCGAAGGTTTAGTAATCCAGATTTTTTGTACGCGAGTATAGTATTGTATTTTGTTTATAGAAAATTTATATAATATAACAAAAGGACACTGAACTACCAGATAAAATAAACTTGAATTTTAATATATTTACTCAAATGTTTTGAAATAAATTATTTATGGAACCTTGGATGTGTTTAAAAACATCATTGTTGTAACAAAACAAAATAATTATATTGTTTTCCTGCCAAATTGTTGTAGCGTGTGATATTTTGAAATTCAGTTATTTATGACTTATTTATAGCTAAAGAATTTTAAACGGTTAAATCACATAATTGCATGAATTTTCTATTCTTTAAACTTAAAAATAGACTATAAACAATCTATGCAAATTTAATATCTGTTTTAATCACAAATTTTTCCACCCCCGAGCAGAAGACGACTGGCATTGGAACTAAACACCAAAAAAAAAAAAAACTTAAGCCGAATATCGGAATTATCTCAAGCTTTTTTATAATAGTATAATAATAAAACGCTATCATATAATTTTAATTACCAGAAGATATATGTAAAGACGGCTAAATATTTTTATTACAATATGGAGACAAAAAAATCATAATTAAAAAAGTTGGTAGATATTTAAAATCAGTTCATGTGAAGAAATTTGATTGTACACGTTTTTCAAAATGGTTATTTAAAAAAAGTTTTACTTTATTATCACCACGAAAAATACAAATAATTCTTATCAATAACACTCAATCAAATATTATATTTTATTTAGAATTCGTGTAACATTCGTACGAGAAATCAGCAATTTCCTGGAAAAATCATCTTCAACGTTCATTCTTTATATACGTGTTTATATTTGAAACATACAACACAAGGAATTGACCGTGCACAAATTGCATCGATTTTATATGTCGATATGTCATAAAGTCTGTTGAAGATGAAAATTAACATATTAACAACGAATATTAACAAATAAATTATTATTATTATTAATAGATCTTTTTGAACCATATCTATATATATATATAAATCAATGTCACTTTTCGTTGTAATTTTATAACTCAAGAACGCGCTCACCTTTCCAAACCAAATGTTTAGGCTTTGTTCGGACTATTTAGTAGATGGTTTATGTGTAGTTTGCACAAAATCAAATTCAAAAAAAGAAGTGGTTCTTCATTTATCACATTTTTTTTAACAAATGAATTCAATAAATGGCGGATCATTTTGTTAATGGGGATTTTGCTGTCAAATTTAAACTTTTTTAAGATTGGTAAAGAAACATTATATGACAGAAGATATTTTAATTCGTATGTGTCATCATGAAAAAAATCCTGATTTGTTGATTACTTTGGAAATATACAACGAAGCTTGGATAATAACTGAAGACGTGTGTCTAACGATTGCAAATAAAGCATTAGTACAATTGGGTATGACCGCACGAATCGTGAGATGCATGATTTGTTTGACCGTGAATTGCAACGTGAGCAGGAATTCAATTCTAATGATTTTCGTTTATTTCTACAATCGAGTATAACCAAATAGAATATTCAGCAAAAACATATATATGACACAATCATGCAAGCCGTTTCCAATAATGCAAGTGGATTATATTTCTAGAATGCACCTAGTGGTACAGACAAAACGTTCGTTATATCATTGATTTTATCGACTCTGCGATCGGAACAGAAAATTACATTGGCACTTCCATCTTCGGGAATTGTTGCTACATTATTAGAAGGTGGTCCACTCAATCTGCATTAAAATTTCCATTGACTGTACAGGTGATTGAAACTCCAACTTGCAATATTTCGAGCCATTCTGCTATTGCAAAAGTTCTGCGATTAACGTCAATTATTTTATAGGATTACTGTACAATGGCGAATAAAAAATCACTAGAAGCATTTAATCGAACAATGCTAGATTTACGTGGTAATCAACAACTTTTTGGTGGTGCTTTGATATTACTGTCAGGGGATTTTCGTCAAACATTGCCTGTCATTCCTCGATCAACTCCTGCTGATGAAATAAATGCCTGTTTGGTTCTTTGATTATATTATTGCGAAATATTAATCCACCAAAACTGTGTAATGGCACCAGATTGGCAGTGCAAATGTTATTGCCAAATTTGATTGAAGCTACGATCTTAACTGCTAAATCAAAAAGAGAAGTTTGTTTGGTACCGCGTATCCCTATGTTTCCAAGTGATATGCCATTTGAGTTTAATATACTGTGCGTTTATCATTTGCGATGTCCATCAACAAGGCCCAAGGGCAAACACTTCACGTTTGTGGTGTGAATTTGGAGGAATCATGTTTTTCACATGGCCAACTTTATGTTGCCTGTTCCAGATTCGGTACTCCCAGCCGTTTGTTTCTTCACGATCAAAATGGAAAAACAAAATATATTGTTTATCCAAATGTTTTGGATTAAGTTTTAAAATAGCTAGCAATTAATAAAATATTTTTTTGTTTGAATAAATCAATTTGATGTTCCAATTAAATTTTTTTATTATTTCAATTTATACGTAGCGAAGCACGTACCGGGCTGCTAGTCACCTTTGAAATATTTTACATTACATAAGATTTTTGAATTCTCGACCAATTTTCTTAAGATTGTTATGTTTGAAAATTTCTTTTAATAATTTTTTGAAATATAACATTCTTCTTAATTGTAGCTAACATTTGTAATTTTAGTTTACATTTACGTTTAATTTTTGGTTTTTATTACAGAGCTATTGCATATCAAATCATTAAATGTTCGCGTTGACCTCGATTTTATGTTTCAATCAAATGTTACTCTTTACGTCACTAGAGGCGAAATACCTCTTTTATAATTTTCATAAAATCTAGTTCAATATTTTTTAGCGTTACGCACTTTTAACTAAAACTAACATACTATTAAATATTGATATTAATAAATGATGATGAAAAAAATTTTTTCATTCAAATTTTGGTGACATAAAAAGTAAGTTGAGCAAAGTTAATCCAAGTTTTAAACCATAAAAATTGAAAAAAAATTCAAAAATAAAAATTGTTAGTTTTTTTTTTTTAAAACATATAACTTTTGTTGAATTCATTTTTTCATAAATGATTGAAATTCACCACAATTTTAGATCAAATTTAGCTTATAAGTACATAATTATATTTGGAATACATATTATTATTGTTGGCTACATATTAAGGATCTTTTATGAATGTTAAACATTAAACAACTCAAACATTGCTACTAAATCATATTTCTTATCAAATAATATTGTTAGTTGTTATTTTCACTTGTTTTATATCATTTTAATATAATTTTTTAATATTAATATCATTCAGTTCATAAATAAAAATATTCAATTTTTTTCGTAATTTCGACGAAAATTGCTTAAGAGTTATATTCATTATATTAAACTCTTTTTATAAGTGGGGAATGTTGAAAAAGTTTCTTTGGGGATTTTACAGAGAAAACTCAACATTTGTGAGAACTTTTCAAGAAATCTGGAGTTTTCGTATTTGCTCAATGAGCTCCTTGATTTGGTAAATGTCAAATATACATTTCTTGCCTATCCAGTCTTATTTAAATAACATTGTCATAATTAGTACTCGATGTATCTTTTTTTTTTTTAATTTTAAACCCTATTTTATGATGAGAATCTTTAAAATTTTATAGATAAAATACGTGTAATTTTCCTACATGTTATCATGTTCCAAAGCCACGAAGCTAGGTAGAAGATGCTCTGAATTACTTTCAATAAGTACGTTTTTTATTATTATATTTGATTACTGATATAGGTATATATTTTACTATTACATGTTTTAGTCTATATGGATAATATATATAGTATGAATGTATGTACTCTCCTTGTTCGTCTATATTTAAAAAAAAAAAAATTAATTTTTTTATTTTCGAATTTTTTATAAAGTATATTCCTACCATGAGTAACAAAAATAAAATAGATATCTCGAACTTTAGAATTATAACCAAATTGGTCACAGGGATTAAGGACAATAAATTACAAACCAAGTGTTGATTTTAGTTGAATATTTCGTCCTTTTGTTAGGACATCCTCAGCAACTTAATCGTACTAGTTTACAGTTTAAAATAAATTGTTGTTGAAAATTATAAAGTATTGGTGATTATTGTGCATATTATAAAACCAAACAAAAATATGCACGAACACCAAAACTTTATAATTTTCAACAACAATTTATTTTAAACTGTAAACTAGTAGGAATTAAGTTTCTGAGGAAGTCCTAACTAAAGGACGAAACGTTCAACTAAAATCAACACTTAGTTTGTAATTTATTGTCCTGAATCCCTGTGACCAATTTAGTTATTTAATAATTTTCTGGACGTGAACAAGATTTTAATATTTAGAATTATAGTTTAATGTTTAAATAATTATAAAATCGGACCTCGGAAATCGATGCAAGATGATATCGAATACGGCTTAAAAAAATTTTTTTTTTAATAAATTATTAAATTTTATGATTCAGTACGGAACACACTTCGATAGTGTTTGGACCAAAGTTTAACACATTTACATCACACGTTGATAATGGATGAGTTTCGAAAGTATAGTATCATGGATGGCATCTACATATGACGTCATCAATTAATGTTGATACAAAAATTTTGAAGACCTGATATGTGGATACTTTCAAAACACAGGTAATATTATTTATAAAAAAAAAAAAAACCATAGGAACACTGAATTTACTTAAATATTTTTAACGTCATGTTGCGTTTTTTTTTTTCGATTTTATAACTTTTAATGTCGTTATAAAGTTGTCGTTATAAATTTTAAAAAAATTTTAAAACGTTTTCGCACACTCTATGAACAGTAGCAGTGAATAAATTGGCCTTAATTATATAGGGAATTTTTAGAAGTTTTACTTAGTTTTGGGATGGTTTCGTTAAAAAATTTCATTTTTTCGGTTTTTATTAATATTAAACTTAAACGTTATAAAATGAAAATACAGTAGCACTCATTTGTAGAAGGTAAGTTACCATTTTGCAACTTCTGTATAGGGTTGTAAAGATATTCAAGACATAAGAAACACGTCAAAACAGAACTCATATTAATATGAATTGTTTCTTCGACTTTATTTGTGTCATTTTTGAGTCGACTATATTGTTTATAAATACAGTTTAAAAATTTATTTAGAGTTTAAAAATAAAATGTAGAATTTTTTTTTAAATCCCAAAAATAATTTTTTATATAAGTGTATATTTTTATTTGAGTGCAGCAAAGTATACTCCATGCTTTTTTATGAAGGATAATCCAACATATCCACATGTTACGATCCCGAACAAAAAGTTAAAGACTGTGCAGCTATACATTAGCTTTAAAATAAATAAAAACTAGGCCAATTATATCCCGATTTTAACCAAAATCTACTCATGGCCCTCTTTAAAAAAGAAAAACATATCCATTCTTGGTAGTTTACGGTCGCTGATTACAAATAAGAGATAAAAAAGTAACCGAGCATAGTCGAGACCCCATTAACACCACTCTTAGGCATGAACGAAATTTTTTTCAATTAGAAATTTCATCTCGAAATATTCTCAACTGGTGTTTCAGGTTTTCTTTTGCTGAGGTCAAAATTTCATATCGAAAATCGTATTTAGGAGGTTTTTCAATCTCTGGTTACTTCTGAGGTCAAAATTAGCTGAGAATGGTTTCAGTATCATTAAAACCACCCCTAGAAGTGATAGAGATAAAATTTATAAAAATTCTAAATTTCACCCTGGAAATCCTCTATCGGTAATTTTTGAAAGCCGCTGATCACGAATCCAAAGTCCAATTTAAATATTCAAACATCCAATCCGATGAGAGGTATAATTCCGATAAAAATTTGGTATTTTTAAAATGTTTTAACCACTATGCTTATGGGGCTACAATTTTCGAGTTGAAATTTTGGATTGAAAATTTTTTAAACCACTGTCATTTCCAGAGGTAATTTTCTTGCGATTGAAACAAGGTATAATCGAATTTTTATAATTTTCGTATCTCTTCATTATTTTTGGTGAAAAATTGTTCTTAATTTTCAATTGCCATAGTGAAAACTAACCTCTAAAGTGGTGATGAATATTTCGGAAAGTCTAAGCAACACGTAAAAATCATAATTTTTAAAATTGAAGCTATTACACACACTACTTTTCCACAATATGTTTTTTCACAATATTCAATATTTTTTTCGGCTTCTTTACTATATTAAGAGAGTAATTGATATATATCGTTAATATACTTCATTTTTTGTCTAACAGTGTTTGTAGAAATAGCATTTGTTCCTATAAACACAGCAAATTATACACGATGTTGCAAAAAGAATTTTATTATTTCAATTCAACAAGTTTTTCAATGAATCAAATTTCATTTGAAACATTTTGTACACAGAAAAATATGACATTACGATTTGTAAGTTGTATGTTTTCTATAAGATAAATTTTTAAAACTCTCAATAAACGTGATATGTATTTATTTCGAGATTCACAAGGACAAAATTATTTTTTTTATTATTGAATAAAAAACGGTATTTTTTAAATATATTTTGAGAGTAAGATGCGAATATGACAATGATGCACATTTAGTTGATTTGGTTGGGTCGTGATCATTTCGTCATTTCAAATAATGAATGCTTCATTCTTTCGTATGAATTTTTCTAGTATCAAAGAAATATAGACTTATATGCCAACAATGCACTACTTATTTATCCAAATAATTTTTAAGCATAAAATAAATCCGAGGAGAGTTAACAAAACTGTTTTTCATCTGGTATAATACTAGAGACACACTAATCTTCCAGCATTAGTCCTAATGCGAGTGATTCTATATCTTTTGCTATGTATTACAAAAAAGTAAAATAAATTAAAAGCTTGTTTAAAAAACCTTTTTAAACAAGCTTTTATTTAAATGACCCAAAAAAGAAAATAATAAACTTGTACTTTAAAACTTTTACTATCAAATTATACCGTCAGTACACAATTTATATGATATAAAAATCAGTTACGAGATTTAAGTACTCGTTTTACTTTAAAATTTTAATAGTCAATCTAAGCAAGTTATTTAAGTATTTATCTACACAAGTTAATCTCTCGAAAAACTTTTATATCACATAAATTGTGATACGACGTTATAATTTGATAGATAAAAAGTTTTAAACTAAAAGTTTATTTTTTTCTTTTATGGGGGCATTTTAAGCTTGTTTTAAAAAGGTTTTTTGCTTTTAATTTATTTTACTTTTTTTTTATTTTTAGTTATCGCTAGACTTAAAAAAGATATCTGCTTCAAACTTAAATTTCAAGCTATTGAAGGGTGACATATTAGATTTTGAGTTACGTCGAGTTATTCTTAGCAAACCCATTAATTTGATACCCATATTTTATGAGACATGTTGGTTTTAGAATGACGTCACATGGTTAACTATGCATTGTTATTCAAACAGATTGTACATAAAAAATTTCAGCTTAAACAGTTGAATATTTCTGCTTCAAAATTGAATATCTAGATTGCCACCAATACAAATTACATACATTGTAAGTTAAATAAAAGCTTTAATATCATATATTCAATATTTGAGATCGGATTGTTCTACGAATATTGTATTTGTGTAGCTTATAAAATAACTGTAGGTTAAACAAATTCATTTGTTTAAAATCCCGACTAGAAATTTTTGACTGCACCCATTTGGGGCCCAATAGGGTTTCCCAATTGGGATTCTACGTTGGGATGTAACGCAGATACTACCTTGGGCACCAATCGGGAAATCCCAATCTGTTCCCTGTTGGGCTAAACCTGTGTGTGCCACTTAGGGCAGTCCCGATCTGTTCTTTATTGGGTAATACCTATGCGGTCCCACACAATAAACTCGTAATAAAACAAAGTGCAAATTGACTTACAAGTATTTTTATTAATAATTTTTAATAAAAAAAAAAACAAAAATTGATTTTCAACAGATTTTTCGAAACTTTTTTCCACGAATAAACTTTTCGTTGATTAATTTAATGAGGTATCAACAACACAATTTTTTTCGGAATCAGAACTATTCGGTCTTGTTTTTTTGTATTTTCGTATTTTTCATTGAACTTCCTTTAGAATCAATCGATGAAGATTTATGTTCATAGAAGAAACGCCAGTATTAGAAGAAATCTTGCTTTGATCTTAGATGATAATGATGATCCATTAATTTAAATTTTTTCTAGCTTTTTTTTTGGAGACTCAATCTCGTTCTTAGTTTCTTCTTCGCAAAGCCCTGTAAAAAATAACCATATTTTGTAATTTTCGAAATTTCGGCGCATCATAGGGAGGTGGCATGTATTTACAATAAACCGTTTGGTCGTGTTTGTTTCATGTCAGCCAAGAACTTCGAACAATATCGATATCATTATCGGAATTTTTTCCCAAAAAAAGCATTAACTGTTATTTAGATTTGTTTCTGAAACAAAACAAAATTCAAAAGATTAATATATCAATTACAAGCACTTTAAATGGAAGTAAAAAGATTTCATTTTTTGCAATTACTTACATAGTATCACAAGATATTGAAAAAGAAGTTAACACAAAATTATTTCTTAAACAATCACTAATTTTTTAACTAAACGTTTAAAAATAAACATCAATTGATTCAGAACTTATTATATATTTAATGTCGAAATAATCAGCTTAATTTTTTCGTTTTATTTCTTCACATTAATATTTAAAAAACTTTCACATTAAAATACACATAAAGATTTATTCAACAATCTCAATTCAAATAATTAATTGCTATCGCTTCCCAAGTTCTGATAATAAAACAAAATTAACATTTTAAAATGAATTTATGCAAGTTCGTTCACTGCACTACGACGTACAATCTACAGATTTAGACTTGTTAATAACTTTTTTTGTTGGAAGTAAACATTATTTTTAGACTAAGAGCCCGTGATCGCCAGTCCTACCACATAGTATAAAGGCTAAAAAATTTTCTGTGCAAGTACCCTACAGCAGGTAAGAAGGTTTGGATATTATGAATCTCGAACCGTGGTGGCTTTGGCAGGTAACAGTTAGCAAAGGTGAGCATAATTGCTGCCCAAAAACATAGCATAATGCGCAATTTTTTAGTATGTTCTACAGGATACTATTTATTAGAATATCCGAACTTCAACTATGTCTGGAAGAATGTTAGAACTTTTGAAACTGTTTGGTCGTTTGGAAAACATCTTTGAATAGTTGATCAAGTAACATACATAAAAATCAGATTTTATATTATAACGTAAGTTGAATTATTATTTATTCAAGGCATCTGGCAGGGGGTTGCCACCCTACAAAATGTCTGGCAACGGATGGTATGATATTCTAATAGTATCCTGTAGAACATACTAAAAAATTGCGTATTATGTTATAATGTTTTGGGGTAGCAATTATGCTCATCTTTCCTACCTGTAACCTGTCAAAGCCACCACGGTTCGAGATTCTTATTAACCAAACCATCTTACCTGTTGTAGGGTACTTGCACAGAAAAGCCTTTTTAGCCTTTATTCAATGTGGTAAGACTGGCGATGACGGGCTCTCCCTCTATTTCTTTTGGGTGACGTCACTAAACACGTGTGACAGTACATATATTAACCTTGAAACTATATCACTGTAATGCTTGTTAATCATCACTATGTTTTATACACATCACATAAAAATATATAATTTTTTTTTTTTTTAATTAAGACATGTCTTTTTTATTTAGCATTTTAAGAGATGTGCATTTTTTTTTTTAATAGAGAAAAGTTTGTAACTATACAACTCTCAATATACTCCCGAACGCTATCTAATGAGTAATTTTGTAACAAAACACTCTATTCAAAATATTCAAAATATTCAAAATAAAAATTATAAAAGAAAGGCGAAAAGTACAAAATCTTTCACATTGGGCTATACCATTATTTTCTCCAAAGGGTCAGAGTACGGTAAAACCAAAATGTTGTCATTAATTTTTGCATTGGGTTTTCCCAATCAATTCCCAATTATCGCCCAGACAAAAAAAAGAACTATTAGCATTACTGATTTTTACTTTGGGCTGTCCCAATAAGTTCCTAATTGAATCCTAGTGCAGTAAAACCTATATTAAATTATTTTTCTGGATTGGGATTTCCCGATCAGTTCCCAGCTAGTTACCGTTAAGGACAAACTCACCTCCAATTATTTATTTTTAAATTGGGCTATCCCAATAGGTACCCAATTAGATCCCAACCGAGATAAGCCTTTTGGGTAAGCCCTTGCATTTCCCAATTGGGCCCCAATATAAGTATTGGGATAATTTCTAGTCGGGATGATATCCATGTTAATATTATAAATGATAAAGTAAGTGACTTTGTCCGTAAGCCTACAAGCCTGACTGTATATTTCACCACTATGTGTCTTTATATTTCGAACATATTTAAAAATTTTGGTATATGAGATAGGTAGGACCAGGGAAACGAAGGTAATTTTTTATCGTGAAAGGTAACTGTTACCGGAGCGTTTTGCAACTTTTTTGCATACAAGGTTAAGATTTTGGTTTTGATTTTAAGTTTTCTAATCATGTAAAGACATATTTTGAATAGACACGCGAAGTCTATCCACATCTCCACAGAGAAGCGAGCACTGACGGCGAACCCCGCAGGCAGGCCAAAAACAAGATAAAAGGTATTTTATAAAACAAACAATACGAAAGAAATTTTAGAAACTAGCCACTATTGAGTCGAATTTTTTATGTTTTTGAGGCAGCAAATTGCTTGTTTCAGCTAGTTCTAATTATAAAAAAAATATTTCAAAATAGCTTTTGATAGCATCAATTTGGCACAATAAAATTACTTGATGGCCTCAGATTAAATTATTTTATTTTAAATTAACAAAATTTGAATTAAAAAATAAAAATACAAGCATATTTCACAAAGTTATGTGTGAGCTAAATAAAATTTTAAATGTAGGATATATTCATCTAGTATATTAAAAATGGGAATGAAGAAATACGTTTTGTTTTTATTTTATCATTAAAAAACATAAATGTGCCAAAAAATTTAATAAAACATGGAAAAATCAATTTTTTTTTAAATTTTGGATTGCATCTATTTATAAATATTTATATGTTAAACTATATTGTGACTAATAGATGACACGGTTCTATATACTGTGACTTACACACGCTGCTATAATATTTTATATATTTGTTAAGTTTAACGAATTCATTCATTATTTCATTATAATACAGATCGTTTATTGCTTCTTTAAGGACATCGAATACAATGTTGAAATATAATTATAAAAATATTACAATTACATACATAAAAATATTAAAAAATACATTGATAAAAATGTGATGTAAGTCAAATTTGATATGTTGTTATGTATTTTTTTTTAATTTATGGTAATTTCAACTATTTTTCAACTACTAAAGTTATATACAACAATCGTGTTCTGACTGTGTATGCTGTTGCTTAATTTTGGTGATCGGTTGAGATCGGTAATTACGTTACGTCAGTGGAGGGTCGTTATGTAGTATTATTGTTAAATTTTTAATAATTTGGATCTCCACTCCAAAAATATATTATCATTGTATTTGTTTGAATAGTTTTATGTGACCTATACATAAAAGTTTTAATATTCTATATAGGAATCATTTTGATACAATATGATTTTACCTACAATATTAAAGAAGTATAACAAGATACGCTAAACGTAAACTATTTAAGGCTACTTAATGCGCAAAGATGAAATAAAAATTGTTTTTGTTGCTTGTCTTTAATTTTTGCAAATGCATGCAAAATTCATTTTATAACCTTACTAGCTGACCCGGCAAATGTTTGCTATGCCGTATAAATTATTTCAAATCAACATCAACATTTTCGAAATATAATAACATATTCTCAACCACTTTATTTCTAAACAATCAAGTGGAGTCAAATCAGAATAAATAATGTTAATTATTTATATTTTAACGCAGAGCCATTCACGCGTTGTTTTGTCAAATTTTAAGAAAAAAAGTTTGAAAAAACCATTTTGCCATTTTATCAAACGATATTACATAAATTGCATTATCAGGTGTCCGAAATTTGGTGTTAGACACTCGGTATTTTCGGCGACTACCCGAATTTGATATAGACACCCAGTATCTGGTGTCACCCGTAATTCGTACTGTGTTGCATATACTTGATGAAAAGTAATAGACATCCAGAATCGTCCGATATGCACTCATTATACAGTTGGCAGTTTGACATACTGCTAGTGAAAAAAGAAAAATAAAATTTATTTTGAATTAAGATTTTGGTTTCTATGGAAATGAATCAAATAGCATTTGTACCATACATCAAGCGAGAATTTGTAATGAATTAATAAAAAATTGCCCCATAAAGCATATTCTACGTTCTATTCTGGACGATGGTACATCCAGAAACACAAAAATCATTTAACTTGGGCCATCCGTTCTTCAGTTTTAAGTGGTGTAACTAACACGACTTAAATACACTTAATCGATGTTTCTAATAATTTGAACGCAAAGAATAAGAAATGAATAATAACTGGTATATTCATAAAAATTAGACTTAACAAGTACAAGAATTTTCCACAACATAAATCACACACATAAAAATTAAAACAATCTGGAAACAAAAACACTAATGCACCCAAAGAAAAGATTCTTATTGCACAGTTATAAAAGGAAAAGATCTATAGTTAAATGAGTATTTTTTAAGTACAGATTAATATTTGAAGTATTTTGTGTTTAATTGATTACAATTTAATAGATATCGCCGAGCACGTACTGCCACTAGAGCGATAGTAAATTTAAGAACCAGAAATTAATACAAAGTAACAGATCTCGAATTCGTACTCAAATTGTACCTTCTAAAATTTTGTACTTGATAATTTAACGAGAGTTCCAAGCCAAATCTAACATAAAAATTCTTTTCATTTAACATTTAAAATTAGACTGCTTTGTGCCTGTTGCCTAGTCAACCAGTGTGCTTAATCCGAAAAGCTTTTAAAAGACTCTTTTAGTAAACTATGTTTACCTTATTTATTCAAATTCTTATTAAAATTCCTTATTTATCCAACTACATAACGTGTTATAGACATGTATAAATAAACTTGATTTTTATCTCCTAGCTTATATTTACAGAAATGTACATTATTTAACTGTTTAATTTTTTAATTACAAAACTTATTTTAAATCAAATTAAAAATTAAGCAAAAATTGAATTTATCTGCACTGAAAAAAATCCCGTTGTCTATAGGCATGCCATGCCATTTATTAAGAAACATTATCCCTTCTTTTAGATTACAAGGATAGTAAAACAATAGATATGACGGCTAAAATTTTACATTGTCAATCTTGAAATATAGAATCTTTGCACATACTGTATACAAACAAACAGCTGAATTTAATTTATAAAAAAAAAAAAAAAAAATATTTTGCTTTTAATTTCATGACTCGTTAATTTGTAAATATCAGTTTAAACTATTTTGCCTGAAAGACATAAAATTATATTATAAATAAAACTAGATGTTGGTTTTTATTTTATTTTGATGAATTATGATTTTAAATAATATTAATTTAGTAAAAGTTTATTTAGAAAAACATTTGAAATTATAAGTATATATTAACTTTTATTTGAAAACAAACTCTTAATGATATTTATAATAAATTCATAGCTTAAATATAGGATGTTAATGAAAATTTTCTCATGTTTATATTTAACGCTCTTTTCTAAAAACAAAATTTAAATTAATTAAATACAAAATTATCATTACCTAATTAAGGAGGGTACACACATTCCAGCATTTTAAACAAGCATGGTTTGTACAAGCAAGCTTAACCGACTGTATGGGATTTTAATTGTTCAAGCCGCATGTGTAGTCCAAATGCTTGCAAAAATCCCATAAAGATGAAAGGAAGAAACATAGTGCATGTCGAAGTGTATATCCCGAAAAAATAAAATCAAAATTTGCTTTTATATTTAGAAATGTTAGTGTATAAAACCTTTTCGATAAGTAATAGTTTTTCATGTCAATATTCTGCAAACAAAATTTCATAACATTGGTAAAAGTGTTTTTTGAATTACTACAGCTGTAGATAAATCCGCTGGACGTAAAACTATGTCCAATAATAGGCGCTAATACCATTAAATAGAATTGTTGAAAATTGATACTAGTATTAAAAAAATTTATTTCTGTTTTGGTTGTGTCGATACTTGACGACAATGCATTTTAAAGCTTAAAAAAGTTAGTTCTTCAGTTTTTGAATTTATTGATGGAAACAGTCTTGATAACTGTGTCTCATCGTGATCCAAGTCAATAAACAATAATGACAATACCTATTATGTATTTCGATGAGCCGTATAGATCTATGGACAATTTTCTAGGACACCTTGAAAATATTTAACACTTTAAACAAATATAGTTTATTGTACACATTTTCATTCAAATCTCTATTATTTTTGGCAAAAAATATTTTTAAGCATAAACTAATCTCTTTTACCATTAACCATTAAGGTTGTGATTGTTTTACTCCATTATATCATTTTAGTTTCCGATCTATTCGACAACTATAAAGTTCAAAATATTTTTTGTCTCATTCATTTAAGATTTGTGGCTTACAAAAAGTTAATTGCATTATTGTTTCATAAATTATAAACGTTTTATTCATTTATACAGTAATAAAATATTTGGATGAGAATAACTTTTATTTTTTAAGAGCCAGTTCAGATTCCAAACTGCTTGTGGAATCATTTACGGAGATTTTTTTTATAATAAACATAGTGTATATATCAATAAAATAAAATAGAAACTTAACTCAATTTATAATGGCAATGAGCCAAGTAAGTACACACAAACAAAGCAAAAAACTAAATATTCTTTGATTATTATGTTAATAATGTTGTAAAGTCCGTTTGTCATTTGTAATGTCGTCTGTCTCTTGACATAATTTCGTTTACTATATTTAATAATATAATTATGAGCATTATGTATATAAATTGTTAGGCGTAATATTGGAGTAAGAGGAATAATACGGATAAAATAAGTCTAACGAATAAAGCTTTTACTTTATAATATGTAAATGTTATCGAAAAAAAAAACAAATAATTTTCATTGAACGAGAACCCTTTTCAGTCCTCTGATACTGTTTGAGAGATCCCTGACGTAAAGCAAAAAATCTACGAATATTTTTTATAGATCTTGTTAAAGACAAACGAAAATAATACATTTAAAAATTATCAGAGTAATAGATAATATTCTCCATCTCATATAACCACGACGAAATCTCATCATTCTTGCATTATAAAATAGTAATTATATTTCCAACAAATATTGGCATTTCCAATCTTCTATCAAATTTTAAATAAAAAATTGGCGTATTCGCTACTTAGGAACTGCAAATGGAATTGTTACTCGAGAAATCTTAAAAATGAATTATAAAGATCGAACCCTAATCTCATTTATGTTAAACAAATTATGAGCGAATAATATTTACCAGAGTTTGAATAGAGCCAGCAGGGTAAACTTGCATGTTTGTATAAAAGTAACAAAAACAAAAATATGATTTTCTAATAGCATATTCCTTAGGTTTTCAATCCACGTGAAAATAAAAAAAGAAATCATTTTCGTTATTCAATAATTAACGATAGAGTTAAACTAAGCAAAATGCATTCACTTAACGAAGAATGATGATAAAGGAGCGCATGCGTTTATGTGAAATCCGTTTACTTGACCGTTTGCACGGTCAATATGAATTCATATAAGTAATAATGCTGACCCGGCAAACGTTGTTTTGCATGCATATTATTTTCAGGAAACATTTTTTTAGTTCAATAAAAATAACTATCTACTATAAGTGTGTGTAGATGTACTTATAACCGACAGCGTTTTAAACAATGAAAGTATGCTTTATTTAGGTTAATAAATTAATCTTTATGAAAGTAACGAATATATTTTGAATTAAAATTCTTGATAGCTAAACATCAAAAATTATAATTCATATTTTACTATCAATTATGACAGTTGAAAAAAATAAAGATAAATCTCTCAGCGCAATAAACTGTACAATATTATCGTGATTAGTCCGTCTTTAGCCTTTAAATTTCATTGTTTTTTCCCTTAAACCATGATCAGTTATCGACCGGCGATGGCGGGATATGAATTGAGAAAAAACTCATAATTAAAAGAAATTGAAATTATAAACTGAATAAGAATTTATCGTACTACAATTATTATATTCGATTGCGATCTTGCAACCCTATTGTGGATCTGTGGATAGAATGAAAAAAATAAAAATCGGGATAGAAAATTAGGGGTTGATCGTAGAAGGGTGAAAATAAAAAGTAATATGATTTTTTTTAATTCTAAGTCATGACAAAATAAAAATAAAAATCTTGCCACAAAAATTAAAGTTTATAATTAACAAATAAAAATAGGGGTTGATCGTAGAGGGGTGAAAATTTAGGGTTGTATCTATTTTTGTATGGTGTATCATAGAAAAATAAAAATAATAAAATTTGTCCAAAATAATTTTAAAAATTTGAGGGCTGGACCACCCTTAACATTTAGGGGTATGAAAAATAGATGTTGTCCGATTCTCAGACCTACCCAATATGCACACAAAATGTTATGAGAATCGGCAAAGCCGTTTCAGAGGAGTACGGTAAGTAACATTGTGATATGGAAATTTTATATATTAGATAATGAAAATATTTTATTTAGTACAAAAATCACAAATAAAATCCTTGTAATGATGTCAAGCTAGGCACAATATCGATTTATTTCCTAGTTACTTCATATATAGACTCTCTGTAATAATTTGTAATTTCATTGAACGTTTTCCCTTACGACTTTTCTCTTTCTATCGTAGCAAAGGCATAAAACTTGATACGGAAACATTTTGAGTTGATGTTAACAATTTTTCTAAGATTCATCTATCGAAGTATCTTCCACAGTACGTAAATTTTCAGTATCAACAACAAATCTTCTATTAGTCACGACGCAAAATATTTGATTTGATTTTTATTTTATTACTTTATTATGTTGAAAATTTAAACCATTGTTTAACCATATATTCACACGATTATGTATTGTTGGAGAAGCATGAATAAATATTATTATTATTATCATTCACATGGTGATTCACTCCCACTAATTGATTTGATTTTTCAATTTCCTCATATGTAAGATACCAATGATTTGTTCTGTTACCAACGAAAGTGCGCAATCAGCTTCTTCAAAAAGATTATTATCGAATGACTTTACCCATCATTACTACTTGACTGTACGCTTTGTTGAACAAAGTGGAAATGTGGTGATTCCATATGGTGGAAGTGTTATCGTTACAATATTGTTATTACCTGCGTATGTTACAGCTTCTAGGTTTAAGTGTGAGGAGTGATTATCGAGAAAAATTAATTATTGGATCTTCTGCTGGTGGATGAACAAAATTTTACAAATGTTGTAAGCATTTAAGAAACAATTCTGTATTCACAAAGCCACTATCAGAAACCATGCAAATAATTTACACTAGACCTCCTTTTAATAAATCATCGCTGGGTCTCTTACGAGGACAGATGAATCGAGGTGGAAAGTAATGGCCATTAAGATTCATGCAACATATGGCGGTAATCACTTATTTTAACTATATAAGCTGCAGATCTTTTGCTTTTCCTTGTCGAATTAGTGTTTTTTTAAATCTATAATATGAGCTGTAGGTGACTTAAATGCGTATTACTTATAATACAATAAATTGCGATAAAATAAATCTGTAGTAAAATAAAACAAAACAATATTATAACATCACAATTTCGTAATTACAAATTATTAATTTTGATAAAATGCGTCCACTTTAGCGCGTATACTTAAGAGAAATTGTTTTCGTTGAAAATTGATCACATTAATGGAATAACAGCAAAAATATAATGTTTTCATAATATTAAAATATATTATATTAACTACTAGAAAAAAAACAATATTATCTTTGACAAAACAAAAATATGGATGTGAAATGTGTTTCCAATAGACACTAAACTTTTTGTAAAATATCCGAATTTAAATGTAAAATCAACTTTTCAAATTATAAAAGGACTTTCAAGTAACCGTTTTATACTTAAAATGAACACTATACACAGTTTCAAATCATTCTGTTAAAAATAGTATCACATTATTTATAATTCTAAAAGCAATGTGTCTGATATACGGAACAACTCTCTAGAAATATACTTCCAGTATTGGACATAGAACTTCTTCTTGATGTATGAATTTGTTTAATTAAGTAATTAATAAAATTTTGATATTACGTTAAATATACATTTCTGCATTACATAAACTTTTCTGTCCAGTTGGGTATTTGATTGTATTTTTTCGTACCGAACTGTTATTTTTCTTCATTCAAAATATTGTAGAATAATCACATTTAATACAATTAAAATGTATTTTTAAACATATACCACGTAAGTACAAGAACTATAAATAAACTCGGGTGATTGTTTCATGAGATGAACGGTAATTAAGTGAAAAAAAGTGGAAGGTTTCTTCGACTAATCCAAACATCTTCACTGTTGTTTACTAGTCTTAAAATTTACAAATATTTTAAATTAAGTTTAGAGTTATGCGCGTTCGTCTATATGAGTTTCATGTCAACATATATTGAAATTTATGAAAAATCATAGCAATAAAAAAAAAAAAAAATTATTATTATTTTTATGAACTTGAATATAAGATCAATTTGCCCTTTTTCTTTCGATGGAACGCAAGTATATAAGGAATCCTGTTGCAAATTTGTTTATGGCGTTCCAAGAGGCTCTTGATGACAGCATTACTTCGATAACTGTCTCTGGTTGGATACTCCGGTGTAAGATAATAAATGTATGCTTATATGTATGTCTGCTCGTATGTGCGTATACATGTATGTCTGTTTTTATTTATGTATGTATGTTTGTATGTACACCTATATGTTTGTATGCCAGTTGGAAATTTTTAATAAAAGCCACCAGCCAAACCTTCCACAAATTCTACTGGAGGGTTTGATATAAGTTTCAAAACTAAGATTATTATATATTGAACTGTAGTTCTCAACGTTTACAGAAATATGCTGTGGGATTTATACGAAAAAATGCAGTGTTCTTCAACTATACTGAGTAACCTCAAGTTGAAGCATTGTGAGACAGCAGTCTCAATCCGAATCGAAAATCCCAAAACTGCGTTTTGGATATCAAAACTGATGTAAAAAGAAGAAGGTCTTGAAAGTCTTAAGTCTCGTAGAACCCGAAATATTGATAAAAAAATATGATTACGTGAAAAACGTTCCCCTCCCTTTCCATTAATTTTTAAACTAAGCCTTCAAATTTAAAATTGAAAGTCCTAAATTCTGTAGATCTTGATATATCGAGAAGTCTAATAATGAGTCAAAAAGATGATCCTCGTACTACTCTGGAAAATCAAAAAACAAAATTGAGAAATTTGAGACATTGAGAAACGGGTTCAATGAATTTTTAACAGGATTTTACTTTATTGAATGTGAAGATATTGCTCAGCGATACGAAAAATCGTTAAATTACGAAAAATGTTAGTCTTGATTTTAAAGAAAAATACATAGTATAATCTTGAAAGCTCTAAGATAAGTAACCCGAGATACGGAACTTTAAAGGAAAAACTTTTCATCGTCCGCCACTCTTGGCAAATGAAAATTTGGAAAAATTTCCGTTTTATCTCTCAATCAAGTTTTGAGATAAATATGTATGTGGAATTTTATATTCCTACTATATGTAGTTTCCGCTCAACGTTAATTTTGAAAAAAAAGTTACGACTTTATAATATAAATATGGATAATAATCTATATATATATATATATATATATATATATATATATATATATATATATATATATATATATATATATATATATATATATATATATATATCAATTGCTGTTCGTTAGTCTCGCTGAAACTCGATAATGGCTGGATCGATTTTGCTAATTTTGATCTTGAAATATTTGTGGAAATTCAAGGAAGGTTTAAACGGTCAGAAACATAAATAATAAGTAACGGAAAATACTATAAACGACAATTTAATTTTCGAATACAAAATTTTCCTAGCTGTGAAACAATTTTTGTCATTTTTTTCCACATGTAACAAATCCTATTAGCATCATTTCCATAGAAACCAAAATCTAAATTTGAAATTCAAGATAAACTTCTTTATCTCTTCTCACTAGCTGTATGTTGAACTGTCAACTATATAAAGTGTGTATATCGCATTGTTCAAGTATTACCGGAATCATTCTTGGTTCAGGAGTTCCATATATCTTTCATCAAGTGTACCACAGCACAAATTATCGGGTGTACCCCACCAAACATCGGGTAAATATCGGGTTCATATAATGTACCGGGTGCACACTTAATATCGGGATTTCGATAAGAAAGGATTTTCTGAAATTATACCCCTAAGGATAGAATTGCATTCGCATGTAATCGATATAATAGCATTTCATAAAATGGGATAATTAACACAGCAACCAATGAACCGGGCGGGTCTGCTTTAAAATATAAAATAATATCAATATTTGTTCTGACTTGCCTCAGCTCTTCATTACTTAGAAATAGAGTGTTGAGAATGTGTTGTTATACTTAGAAAATGTTGATGTTGATTAGAAATATATGGCAAAACGGCGTTTGCCGGGCCAGCTAGTATAAATATATAAATACTAGCGGCCCGGTACGTGCTTCGCTACGTATAATTGAAATAATAAAAAAATTTAATTGGAACATCAAATTCATTTATTCAAACAATAAAATATTTTATTAATTGCTATCTATTTTAAAGCTTAATGCAAAATATTTGGATAAATTGTTTTTCCATTTTGACCATGAATAAACAAATGGCTGGGTGTACCGACTCTGGAACAGGCAACATAAAGTTGGCCATGTGAAAAACATGACTCCTGCAAATTCACACCACAAACGTAAAGTTTTTTCCCTTGCACATTGTTAATGGACGCAAATGATAAACGCACAGGGTATTGTTATCGTCTGAACTCAAATGGCATATCAGTTGTAATCATACGGATACGCGGTATCAAAAAAACTTCTGCTTTTCATTTAGCAGTTTATATCGTAGCTTCAATCTAATTTGGCAATAGTTTTTTCACTGCCAATCTAGGGCCGCTACACGGGGATTTTGGTTGATTAATATTTCGCAATAATATAATCAAAGAACCAACTTTCAGATTCAAGCAATACGATGGCATACCACCAGTTCCAATGAATTTAAAAATTCAATTGGATAATTTATTGCCTCATGTTGGTTCATAGCTGACCCGGGTGAACATTGTTTTGTTATATAAATTATTTATAATTAACATCAATATCTCCTAAATATAATAACATATTCTCAACTGTCTATAACTAAATATGAAGCTGCGGCAAATCAGAATAAATTATGATATTAATTTATATTTTGAAGCATACCCACCCGGTTTACGCGTTGCTGTGTTATTTTTCACATTTTAATAAATGATATTACATCGTTTACATGCGGATGCAATTCTACACTTAGGGGAAGAATTTCAAATCCTTTCTTATCGGATTCCCGGTATTTAGTGTGCACCCGGTACATTATATCCACCCGGAATTATCTGGTATTTGCTGGGGTACACCCGGGACCGCGTTCACCCGATAATTTTTGCTGTGGTACACATACACTTGTCGAAAGGTATATGGACCTCCGGAACCAAGAATGATTCCGGT